>VXAA01000548.1:575597-645174 GCA_013399115.1 Anseranas semipalmata
CATCCCGTGGGAGGGACCCCACGTGGAGCAGGGGCAGAGAGTGACCGTGAAGGAGCGGCGGAGACGCAGCGTTAGGGACTGACTGCAGCCCCCATTCCCCTTCCCCTGTGCCACTCAGGGGGAGGAGGCAGAAGAGGGTGGATGGGGGAAGGTGTTTGTAGTTTGCTTGTAGCTTCTCACTGCTTGAATCTGCTAATGATAGGCAATAAATGATATTAATTTCCCTATGCTGAGTCTGTTTTGTCCATGATGATAACTGGTGAGTGATCTCCCTGTCCTTATCTCAACCCTTGAGCCCCTTCCATCGTATTTACTCCCCCTTTTCCTTTGAGGAGGGGGAGTGAGGCAGCAGCTGTGGTGCAGTTCAGCTGCCCAGCAGGGTAAAAACAGCACAGTGATCAAACATCTAGGATGCAATCATCAAACTCTCCTACCAAACCACAGATGCAGTACTTTTCTTTAGTGCTTTCTAGTTCACAAATCTCATTTCTGAGAAGACATCTAAAAAGCCACAAAAATCCCTCCTTGGTGATGTGCTCCCAGTGGAAGATAATGCTTTGGGGGTGGTATCTGCGGGGGGAGGCGGTGGTTTGGCTTTGTTTTGTTTTAAGAACAACCCTGCCACCACAGCCAGCCATTTCTCCTACTGTGCTATCGACTTCTGAAACTGAAGGGGGAGTTCTCCCCTCGCCCCTCAACAGTTAACGTGCCATTAGGTCAAGAAGCTCAAAATTTGGCACAGTGCTGAAACAATTTGTGGAAGTAATAAGAACGGATTTCCAGATTTCCATGTAGTCAAAACGACTTTTTCAGTATGTTTTCCATATCTGTCTACCATATGCACATACATATATAACATATGCATATGTCACATGTCTCATTTAAGATTATGTTTAGAACAGAAGGGATATTTTTATATCTAAGCCTTGCCTGAACATTTGTCAGATAACACCTACTTAGAAGTTTCACAGAGATTAAAATAGAAGTATGAATGCACATACGCAGCTCATGTCTATAATCAATCTTCTGCTTAGAAATACAATTTATGAATTAGGAAATTTGCTTAGAAATAACATTTAATTTACAAATGAGCTGCTGTTCTACAGCTTCTGAAAGAAGCATCGTTTAGCTGGTCTTTTATAAAACTTGCCTCCCTGATACATTGCTAAATCACAAGGCTTTCAGACTATGAAACATTTTTTCTGGAGACTGAAAGACAGAGACTGAAAGCCACAGAAGTAGCTGTGCTTTTGGCTAAGTTATTCTGACATCTGTCCTGGGATTTACAGGTGACAGCCCGTGTAAATACTGAAAACGCACTTTTTTTTTCCTCCTCTACTTAACTGACATTTTTCCTAGGGTTGAATCAAAGACATTTTTGTCTCCCTGCTGCTTGAACATAATGCCTTCTGAACCATTCTTTCAAATTAAAATTCTGAAAGCCACAGACCTCTAAATATAATAATCCCAAACAAATGCATATTAACCTAAAAAATATTACTACTGCCTTACAGAACATTACTTCACAGCTTGTTTTAATTATAAAACACAAAGATGGGCACATTTGGATATTCTTGATGGAACTCATCAGCAAAAAGCAACTCTGACTCACAACTGGTAAGTGAAATACTAATGCATCTGAACTTCAGAGAACCTTTTTCACTGTCAGTCTCTCTTTAAAGAGGCACGGGTCAAATATAATAACTACCTACTGCACATATTCAAGAACAGAGACAACCTGTCTGTCAGAAGTTACTAAGTGTATGAACTAGCTCACATACATTCTGTTCTTGACCTCAATGTAGTAAGAGAGTAAAAGAGGACGCTAGACATTAACATCTCACGTGGCATAAAAAAAAAACAACACACACACAATAAAATTTAAAGAGCAGTGAAGGTTAAAAAAACAAAATGGAGAAAAGTCAAAGTTGCAAAGAAAAATTCAGTTTTCATATTGAGTGATTTGAATATTAAAATTGAGGGTTTGACTTCTGCCCATGGAACTAGATTCACCTATAAAGTCAAGTCAACTGGAGGAAAAAAAAATAAAAACACTAAGCTGAAACCAGTATTCATACACATCCTAACACAAAGGGATGGAAGGGCAGAAGCACGATTATCATTAATACGTTGACCAAAGATATCAATAGCTTGCCAATGCAGTTAACTTCAGTTACCTTTAGTATTCTTCTTTGAATAGCTAAACTTTTCCATCTTTCAGTACTAATTCATCACCTGTACTTTTGGCAAAAAAACAACAACAAAGCAACTATACACCTCTTTATTCTTCTCTTATTTTGCTTATGGAGGGGATGTATCTTTCTTCTTTCCCTCACATCAAAGCATATTTAGACTCAGAAAAGTGTTATTCTCTCCATTACCTGATTTGTTTCCTTTTAGGCATTAAAAAGTCCGTCTTACTGTCTTTTATATTTTATTTAAAAAAATGGAAATGCCAATTTTTTTTTGTTTTTTTTTTAAACAAAGTGTGATTCTATGCATCTTCTGCTTTGTTGAGCCCTTAAAAATAGAGCATAGGTCAGGACACACAAAAAACTTACCAGTAAATGGCAGCTTTATAAAAGGAAATAATACACAAAAAAATCTAAAACATGCAAAATTCACATCCACTACTAATACATTTTTGTTTTGAAAGAAACAAAAGACTTATCTCACTTGATGCTAAACAAAAATATTCTAAGAATCTATTTATGAATGCAGGCCTTTGTCCTCTGTAAACATCAGGAATCAAATCTTTTTTCTCTGCATATCCTCCTTACATCTCTTTTTAGCAATTTGATATATTTTAGTATATCCCATTTTCAGAAAAAGGAAAAGAGATAGGAAGGCAGGGAGGAAATGTTTCCTTCCACTTTTGCACAAATTATCTACTATCAACAAGCAGCATAACAGTTTTTAATTCTGCACAACATGAATTTCTATGAAAGCAACATTCAGTCAGCAAATTTTTGGCTCTCTACAAATGCTGTCAACCCCTGCAAGAGTCATTATCCACCAATTCTATCCAGTATTTTTGATCACTGGATGCAAATGTGGTAAAAGAAATCTAATCTAACCCCACTCTGTCATTTTTGCAGAACCCTCATCAGGAAATGTTATTTTACTGTCACTGGAAACAGGTATTAACCATGCATTATTTTCTAAGTTTATCTTGTATAAAATATAAAGGAAAGATGAATAACTTATTTTCCATCTCTCAGGTTCAATTTCCTTTTCTATCCTTTATGCCTCTTACCCATTCCTTTGCAAAAATTGCTTATACTCGCAAAAAAAAAAAAAAGTTGAATTCTGCAAGACTCTCTCTCTATATACATATACACACACACAAGTACGCATAAGAGGTAATAAATCCAATGAGAGGTTTTCATCTTGTTACAGTTTCTGATTCAAAAACACTGNCATCTACCCCATTAACTTTTATGCAAAATACTTGTTAGGATTTCATTTTCTCTGCCCCAAACAGCCAGTCTCACTTTCAATACATATTATGGACATATATACTATGTCCCAGTGAGGACTATGAGAACAGCTTTCTAAACCTCCACTGTGCTCTCTGGCACATATACAGATCAACTGTAATAGAAAAGGGCTTGGCATTAAATTCATTTTCACTATTTCTAATGTGGGGTTTTGGTGAGTACTGGTTTTTGTTTTGTTTGATTTTTAAAGGGAGGGAGTCTCTGTTATGAAATCTCCACTCTTTTCTTGAAGGAATTTAGCTCTTTCTCAATCAGATCAACATTAGTTAAAAGGCCCTGATGTTCTTCTGCAAGGTTAATTCCACTAAACTTTTAAAACCAGTGAAATGTAGAAAGGTTTCCGATTTATCTTTTTGTTTTATATGTCATATAAATATATTCTAGATATAAATATATAAAGCTGGAATATATACTACATATATTTTATAATATATCTATAATAAATAAAACAAAAATCTTTCCATATTTCACTGTAGATGTGTATAAGTTTATATACACACATATACATATGCACCTGGAATACTATTTCTCCAGAAAGCACAGACACCAGGGCCTCCATTCAGTTTTCTTAAACGTCGGCATTTACTGTCATTTGAGATGCACTTGGGTATGGACATCCTCACAGGTGGCAGATGCAATTATGACAGATCAGAGACTCAAGCCCTTCTGGAAATCAGGTGAGGTATTTTAGGGTATCCCAAGTGGCATTAGACACCTAACATTTAGGCATTTAAGCCTCTAAGACTTCTGACTAAGAACAGTAAACCCAGGAACACTGCCAAATACACCAATCTGGAATATTAGTGCCATTAAGGAGAAAGCAGCGTGTCCTTGGCTCAGACAGCTCCCTTCTTCCATACAACTTTTTTCCTTTCCACACGAAGTTCGTGTCTTATCGTCGCGGGCAGCGCTCCATGCCCGGAGCAAACAGCATCAGTGGCTGGGAGCCTGCCTGCCAAACCCCTGCTGGCAGCGTAGCCACTGGAGGACGTTCTGCTCAGCAGTGCAGGAGCTCACATAAACACAGAAACCAAGTCCTCAGTTCCTCTTTTTTCATACACGCTAAAAACATTAGCCCACCTGAAGTACACTAACAACGAAACTTCAATAAATTTAAGAGACTTCCAAATATTTCCTATTAATTGACACCACCATTAAAGCCTAATAAAATGATGTTAAACTTTAATAACCTATATTATAATTACATATTTAGAATCAGAACAAAGATTATTTCTAAATCATACGCAGTGTGACTGTGTGCCTGCGTGTGTTACTTCAGCTAAAATTGGACAAGAAAAGTAGAATGTATTGCATTGTGCTAAAGGAGAGTTTCTACACTGGACAGTGCTTATGAACAGAGAACAGCTTATGCATCAGTCAAGTTACTGCTATATTACTCCAAAAACCAAAGATTTCACAGATCCCTAGGTTTTACACGGCTGTTACTGCAAAAGGAAGCAATGACAAGGTTCTACTTCACTGCCAGTTTTGGAAAGCTGTTAGAAGGTCTTTTTTTCCTTTGTAATATATTTGATTTTTTGGACCTCTCCCAACAAGAGGAGATGCATCCCATAGCATAGATAATAACTATATTTTAGACACATATATGACTAGCTGCTATGATGCATTTTTTAGCAACTTTATTCTACTTAAAAACAACAACAATTCTCACTGCTAGAGAACATGCTTTAAAAGCTGTGCTTCTTTTTCTCTACAATGAAGTGGCAGTAACAGCAGGCAACCAACCATGACCTTTTATGCAGGTAATTTTCAGCACTGTCACAATAACTTAAAAGTAGACAAAGTAACTTATATGTTTAGTTATCAGGAGCCAGACAAGATATTCTTCACACAATACAATGATTTTCTAGTTTAAATAGTCAAATATATATTTCTTGCATGAGTGGGAATTATATGTTTGTTGTGAGAAGCAACCACAGGACACACATGCAGGGTTAACATCAGACGTTCCCTGGGATTCCAGGGTCAACAGCACAGAAAATTAGATGATTGGCCTCAAATACTGCACATCAAGTATCTACGCCAACATTAGAACACAATGTAATCTACCATCTGATTTGTCAAAGTATTAAGATTTCAGTTTAAAGCTGAAATTCCAGACAGCAAGTTGTACCTCAGAAAATCACTTTATTAACAATCAATGGCACATTAGGAGGACTACCCAATAACTTGTTAAAAGCAAGGACACAACTATGAGGCAACTACAGAGTTAAATGCCATGCTATGGGGTGTAAAAAAAAAAAAAAAAAGGCAAAAAAAAAACCACACAAAACAAAGAAAAAAACACAAATTCTGGTAATTGTCTTGAAAATATTCAAACTAACACTGCCAAGCAGTCACATACAAAAAATGATGAGCCTCATACTTTAAAAATATAAAGCAAATTAACATAGAAACTGATGTTTTTTTTCCCTTCCCGCAGTATAAAATACATCCTTGTCATTTTCCACAGCTCTTTTTCCCCCTTTTTAAATGCAGATCAGCATTTGACAGCAATTTGTACTGAAGCAAACCTGAAACCCTTTATTTTTGTAAATATCCATTCTGAATTCCTGTTGCAGAATAGCTGACAAGTATACACATAATCTACTCAAAATGACCATAGGTTATGCACTTCCAAGGGCTTCCTTGATGTTAATTAGTGGTTTCAAAGAATATGTGCGTTATCCAACCTGGGTTCAGTCAAGTCAATAGGGAGGGCTCAAACTTAGGCAACATTTGACAATTTCCATTTACACATCTGTGTTCTTCAGGTGTGGTTTAGAACAATCAACACCCGTTTGACTTCAACATTCAGCAGGGATATGTGAACTTGGACTTGCAGAAAATAGCCACAAATGTTATTTTCTGCTCCACTACCCGAGTTCAGATCTCACTTTAGATTATTAAGAGATCCTTGCCATTGTTATCCCTGACAATATTCTCAGGTCTCAAAAATGAAATATTTGAAGACTTGACGAAAGCTAATTACTGAACTGCTAAACTCAACAGAATTTAAATTCAGTTCAGCAAAACATTTGGCGTGGAAAAACAAACTATAGGAACAAGTTAGTGCTCTGTCACACTGTAACAGACGTGCCATTCATTCTGTCAGTTGTGGTATTTCCATTAAAAAGCTTGTTTATCAAGGATTTATTACTGGAACGATTAAGCAGCTACACCTCAAACCAACTTGGCAGACAACATTTTGTGTGAATTCAAAGGGCTTTTCTATTGCTTTAAAAACAACAACAAACAGCACCTGTTATGTAGTTTCACAGACACAAGACGGCTGTCAACAGTGTATCTTCTAATTGCCACAATCAGATACATCTCCCCACGGGGCAACTTTTCCTGATGCTGTTGTAGTTTAAGGGGGCAGCAGCTCAGCACCACAGTGCCATTCACTCCCCCCAGTGGGATGGGGGAGAGGATCGGAAAAAAGGTAAAACTTGTGGTTGAGATAAAGTTTAATAGGACACAAAAGGAAGGGAAAATAAAATAATTATAACAACAATATATAAAGGCAAAATACTATATTTTTGAGAATCCCATGGCAATAGAAAATGGCCTATAATTTTAGTTCAAATAATGTTAAACTTAAGTTTTTATATCTGAATATGTAACATCATTCTAATTAGTGGACTTTAGCTTGGAGAAGAGAAGGCTCCGGGGAGACCTCATTGCGGCCTTCCAGTACTTGAAGGGAGCGTATAAACAGGAGGGGGAACGCCTGTTTACACACGTTGATAGTGATAGGACAAGGGGGAATGGTTTCAAACTAAGACAGGGGAGATTTAGGTTGGATATTAGGAGGAAGTTTTTCACTCAGAGGGTGGTGAGGCACTGGAACAGGTTGCCCAGAGAGGTTGTGGATGCCCCATCCCTGGAGGCATTCAAGGCCAGGCTGGATGTGGCACTGGGCAGCCTGCTCTAGTGGTTGGCAACCCTGCCCAGAGCAGGGGGGTTGAAACTAGATGATCTTTAAGGTCCTTTTCAACCCAGGTCATTCTATGATTCTATGACTTCCTTTGAGGAAGCAATGGGATTCAAGATGCTCCCTTTCTTCTAAAACTAAAATGACTTTCTTCAGTAAGTAGAAATAACAAAAAAATCATATCATAATCCATAATCATATCATAATCATAATCCTCTGTTGCTGAGACTTCTTAACACAGCAGGTAGGCACAACTACCTTAACCCTAGCTGCAATTTTTCCAAGGCAAAATAATGAACACCATCTTCCCACCTTTTGCACACATGATTAGTATGTACTTGTTCCCCCAATTCCCTCACCATTAACATAATACATACACATATATATATATATATATATATATATATTTTTTTTTTTTTTTTCTTCAGACCTGCACATGCAGACTTCTGAACTACAGGGCTGACCTAAGACACTTGCTAGCAATGCTTTCCAGAATTGCCATTGTGCACTTGACTCATACTAACGAAACAACATTCCACCCAAGATCAACATTTGGTTGATCTGGTTACAGTTACCCTATTCATAAAGGAGAGGCATATAATCCTTAAAACAAACTAATAAACAAAAAAACCTAAAATAAATACAAATTGGACAACGTTCACATCATAACTTTGAAGAGGAAAATTTGATCAAAAAGGAATCAATTAATTCATACATTTGATTTGGAAAATACGTGTTTTTATACTATTGGCACAGGATAAAAAAGATTCTGCCTTCAATCCAAGGAGGTATGGCAGTCATACTCCTCAACACACACATCTTGGAAAGCTATCCAAGAAAGTCTTTTAAAGCACAGCAATCAGAGTAATTTGACATGTCACACAACAAACTTGAATTTCATAGGTCAGACTAGTTTGGAACAACATAGAACAAGGAAACTACTGATCCTCACTGTTGTGCTAAGCCAAGCTGAAGACTTAGTGTTTGATTATGTACCAATGCACAGAAGTTGACTAATTGGATTCAGTTCAGAACTGCAAAAAGGGCTCCTTCACAAGAAAAGCATTCAGTCAAATTGATCCAAAGAAACTTTGCTCTACCACATTATAGGTACTGACCTCAAAAAAGCACATAAGGTATGTGAAGAAAGGAGAAAGAAATCCACTAACACAGCAACACTTAAACAGACATTAAATAAACAATTGATTTTGTAAGTCTTGGACTATTACGTTGGCAAGACAGTAAAAACCCAAGCAGCAAATAAGTCTCATTAAAACTAAAGGAAGACCAAACTCTAGTAGTTAAAACAGTCACCTTTAGTCCTCTAACAAATCACAGATACTTTTATTTCAAGCCTTTTTATTTTTTTATTTTTAAAATAGGTCAACTTGGAGTCTTAGCACGGTGACATTTTTCAAGCCCTAAAGCAAAATCTAAAAATAATAATAATAAAAAAAAAGCTACCCTTCAGAGTTCCCAAATTTCAGGTACAGGGACATTTTGATATGCTGATACACTTCAGCAAGATTTCTGGTCTGGACAATCAATGGATTCAGGCTGCAGCGCACAGCATACTGTAGCACACACCATGCTGCACAGTTGTAATTGTAATTAGAACCAGACCAACCAAGCACAAATAGAATCAAATTGACTTCTTTTGAATTCCCTTATGAACTGCCAGAGAAGCACTGGTTTTGAATTGCATTTATCAAAAAGGCTCCAGATAAAATTAAAAGCAAAAATAAAGAGGAACACAACATTTAAAGCTGTAAAAGAATTGGAGGGAAAGACACTGACAATCACAGTTTCAGCTAAACTGCAAATACCCCAGATGATTTCACTTTAGTTTATTATGACAGCCCCAAATTCTGTCTTCAAGCATTCTTGGTGAGCAAGCAGCTTTAGATATGAGACCAAAAACAAATAATTACTAACCTTTCTACATTGACAGGCTTGTCAAATTTAAATAGAATATAGTCCCCAGCAACTGGTGTGACAGCCCAGAAAAAATCTTCCCCTACGTAGGTTTTTTCTAGTGTATGCCCTTGGTAGACTTTTAAAGATGTGGAAACCTCTGCAGGTGGATTGACGTGGATTTTATGCAGCAATGGTTTCAGGAAGTCTTTATCCTAATTGAAAAACAAACAACATGCTGGTCAGGTATATATATATTTTTTTTTTACTACGTTTTTCTCAAGTGGTTACACTTAAAATAAACACTTGGAAAAATGGAAAAATAAATGCATTACAAGATCCGATATATTCAAAAATGAGTAATCTAATAAGATGAACATGCCGTTAAAGTAAAAAAAAAAATAAAAATAAAACTATTCACTAACAAATATCCACAAAAATAAGCTGAGATTGGTATTTCTTACACTTGATAGCAACCAGTTTAAATCAGGTTTCATTCCAACTGCAATAACACAATTCAAAATGCTAAACAAGAAAGCGCCTGTTTTCTCAAAGGCTAACAATTTTTTTCATTGAATCAGACTGTTCTGGGAAGGAAGGAGAAGCTACTAACTGTGAGTTTCTGGATCTTTCCTGCCAGGGAGGAGTGGAGGCCAACATGCTGGAAAAGTGAAGGCCTGAAGCGTATCCGTAGGTTTGATTTCTGTCGATCACAATGTTTCTGAAATAAGGAGGAGAGGGATAAAAAACACATTAGTAAATTCAACAGAAGGTTGCTGAGTTTTTACTGAAAGTATATGTTACACGAACCAAAAAGACTCAACAAGAACCTCACAGAATCACACAGAATCCTTTAGGTTGGAAGAGACCTCTAAGATCACCTAGTCCAACCCACGACCTAACACTAACAAGTCCTCCACTAAACTATATCACTAAGCTCTACATCCAAAACCTAGACCATCTATAACCTAGACCTATTTATCCAATTCTTCTTGGTTTTGTTCCAGAAATCTAGCAAGACTACTGTGCAAATATAATACTCGTTAATAAAGGAGAAATTTACATCTCTTCCTTCTTGCACAGAACTCGTTCATTCAGTCTTTCAGCAAAGGAGCTACTTGAGGAATGAAAGACAAAAATTCTAAATTTAATCACCATTTGGAACCTTCTCTATGACTGTTATCCAAACAGTAGTATTCTGCAGAGCCTCAATAGGGGTTATAAGAATGAATTTATTTTAGGACTGCTACATAAAGAAACTAACTGGACTTTTTCTTTCACCAGCTACTGCATCCATCTCTGAAATCTGGAACAACAATTATAACGCCTCTGAAAACTGTGTCTTTGAAAGCTTGAGATTAAAATCTTGCTAGGAAGAGAGACTTTCAGGACACACAGTAACCACGATACACAGTGTACTAGCCTTCAATTCACCATAACCAGCTTGTTCACTAACATGAAAACATTTTAGAAGCTTCCTCATAAAAACAAACTTACAGCATCTTTCTCAGGGTTACACACTTTCACCCAGAGGATATGGTCCAGAAGCCAATCAATGGGTTTCTCCTTATAAAACATAAATATGAACTCTACAATAAGAGTGATATCTGGAGACTGGAACATTTTACCTGTAATGACATTAAGAATAACTGGAGTTATTTTAGATTAAAGATAACATTGTATTTTGAAATCACTGAGATAATGGATAAGTTTGTGCCATGACAAGGTATGTTAGTGGTAAGCAACTTGAAATCTCAATGTTATTAACAGCTCCATACTTTCCATAGAATCACAGAATGGTTTGGGTGGGAAGAGACCTTAAAGCCCATCCAGTCCCAGTGCCCCTGCCATAGGCAGGGACACCTCCCACTAGATCAGGTTGCCCAAAGCCCTATCCAACCTGGCCTTGAACACCTCCAGGGATGGGGCATCCACAGCTTCTCTGGGCAACCTGTTCCAGTGCCTCACCACCCTCTGAGTGAAGAATTTCTTCCTAATACCTAACTTAAATCTACCCTCCTTCATTTTAAAGCCATTACCCCTTGTCCTATCACCACACTCCCTGACAGAGTCCCTCCCCAGCTTTTGTGTAAGGCCTCCTTTAGGTACTGGAAGGCCGCTATAAGGTCTCCCTGGAGCCTTTTCTTCTCCAGGCTGAACACCCCCAGCTCTCTCGGCCTGTCTCCATAGCAGAGGTGCTCCAGCGCTCTGAACGTCCTCGTGGCCCTCCTCTGGACCCCCTCCAACAGGTCCATGTCCTTGTGCAGGGGGCCCCAGAACTGAACGCAGTGCTCCAGGTGGGGTCTCACGAGGGCAGAGTAGAGGGGGACAATCACCTCCCTCGACCTGCTGTCCACTGTTCTTTTAATGCAGTCCAGGATGCGGATGGCTTTCTGGGCTGCAAGCGCACATTGCTGGCTCATGTTGATTTTTTTTCATTAACCAGCACACCCAAGTCCTTCTCCTCAGAGCTGCTCTCAATCCATTCTCTGCCCAGCATGTATTCGTGCTTGGGATTGCCATGACCCAGATGCAGGACCTTGTACTTGGCCTTGTTGAACTTCATGAAGTTTGCACAGGCCCACCTCTCAAGCCTGTCCGGGTCCCTCTGGATGCCATCCCTTCCCTCCAGCGTGTCAACTGCACCACACAGCTTGGTGTCATCAGCAAACTTGCTGAGGGTGCACTTGATCCCACTGTCCATGCCACTGACAAAGATGTTAAATAGCGCTGCTTCCAATACCAACCCATGAGGAACACCACTTGTCAGCTTGTCTCCACCTGGACATCGAGCCATTGACTACAACTTTTTGAATGCAACCATCCAGCCAATTCCTTATCAAACAAGTAGTCCATCTGTCAAATCCATGTCTCTCCAATTTAGAGGCAAGGATGTAGTGTGGGACAGTGTCAAATGCTTTGCACAAGTCCAGATCAATAACATCAGTTGCTCTTCCCCTCCACCAGTGCTGTAACTCTGTTGTAGGAGGTCAAAGTTATCAGGCATGATTTGCCCTTAGTGAAGCCATGTTGGCTGTCACCAATCACTTCTTTTCCATGTGCCTTAGCATAATTTCTAGGAGGATCAGCTCCATGATCTTGCTGGGCACAGAGATAAGACTGGCTTGTAGTTCCCTGGGTCTTCCTTTTTTCCCTTTATAAAAATTTGGGTTATTTCCCCTTTTCCAGTCAGTGGGAACTTCACTGGACTGCCATGACTTGGCAAATATGATGGACAGTGGCTTAGCAACTACATCCACCTGTTCCCTCAGGACCCACGGATGCATCTCATCAGGTCCCATGGACTTGTGCACCTTCAGATTCCTTAGATGGTCTCAAACCTGATCTCCTACAGTGGGCAGTTCTTCATTCTCCCAGCCCCTGCCTTGGCCTTCTGTGACTTGGGTGGTGTGGCTAGAGCACTTGCAGATGAAGACTGAGGCAAGAAAGTCATTGCATACCTCAGCCTTCTCCATATCTCAGGTAACCAGGTCTCCCATTTCCTTCTGGAGAGGGCACACATTTTGCCTAGCCTTCCTTTTATCACTGATGTACTTACAGAAGTCTTTCTTTTTGCCCTTGACATCCCTGGCCAGATTTAATTACACCAGGGCTTTAGCTTTCCTAACCTGATCCCTGGCTGCTCAGACAATTTCTCTGTATTCCTCCCAGGCTACCTGTCCTTGCTACCATAGCTTTCAGCTATGCAAAACTAAATAAAACAGAACAACTATTCTAACAAGAACTTGTTGCAATATATCTGGATGCCACTAAAATATTCAGTGTGTACTACAACACAATCTCCTTAAGAACAGACATTTTCAGTCTGCAAAAATAGAGAAAGAAGAGTTATGGATGTGTATCTATTACTCTCCATGCTGTAAGTTTCAAGCATCTGAGACATGGAGCCGTTGCAAGTGTTATCTGCCCAGTCACACAAGTTCAGCTTTTGAAGGTACAAAAAGCAGATCACTAAACAACCACTGAACACATCACTACACCAACCACTAAATTCAGATCTTTTTCTGTAGAAAATCAAAAGGAAAGAAAAAAAACCTACTAGAATATAACCAGAAACAATAAAATTTAAAAAAGAGACATCACGTAGCAGCAAACAGAATTTTTCCCAAAATGCACAGGCCATTGGCAAATTCATTACCAAAGGTGTTTCCAGCTAGCCACACTCAAAACAGTTAACTGCCTAGTAGAGAGTTTAAATCCCTCCCACAAGAAAGAAATGCAGAACTTCTTTGCCACGTACTGCCAAGACTTTGTGGCTCCCAAGATAACATACTACTTGGTAAAGTACAGATGGACTTCTTTGTGGCATGGTAGTACAGGATCTTTGGGAACCCTGCAAACTATGAGGGTTAAAATGAGGCCTAGGCAAAAGACAGAAACTTCTTGTTGATGTAGAAAGTGTATTTATCATCAGCAACTTTCTACATGGTCATGGAATACATTTCACTGCCAGTACCGGTGTCTGAAGAGAAAGCTGGTCAATAGACTTGGCTTTGTTGTTGCACTGAATGCAGCACTTAAGGAAGGTGCCTGCTATGAAGACATTGCTACCAGGAGCAACATGTAACTGGGAGTGGGACCATCCACTGGATGGAAAATTTCTCTTCTGAAAGGTGTGACTGAGCCTGGTATGTTACACACTATCTTAGAGCAGATACAGAATGCCAGGTTACTAGCTTACATACTAGCAAGCAGGATATTTTTTTTTTAAGGGAAAATATCGAAGTTGTAGGGGCGTTGTTATGTGTGCTCTGACACTGCCAGGTATCAGACTCACACATCTGGACATTTGCTTTGAGAATGCCAGGATCTTGATCTGCAAGATCCTTCATTCTCTCTAAAAGAGGATACATAATTAGAGGATCATCTAAAGGGCACCATCATTTCCAGGAAACAGATCTGAACTAGGAACTCTTGTTTCAGTCCTTTAAGAAATGTGTGAAATTGGCTAAGAGCATAGCCAATGAAATAATACTTCTTTTGGAATTCTGAGATCAGTTTGCAGGGGTCTGAGTGAGACTACAGCATGATGCAGTACAACATGGAAGCAGCATCTGACGTAAGTCCCAATTATTTCATCTGTCGGAATGATGTTATGGTCATAAAGGAGACCATTCACACAGTGAGGTGGAGAAGAAGTGTGATAAGATATTAACTGACCTGACATTGCTAAATCAGAAAGTTGTCCCTTACACAAACCTTCAATTTTGCTTTTTTATATAGCAAAAACATTGACATTACTTGTTAGTGCCTGCTGCAATGAAGTCCTCAAATAGACACCTGCACTTGAAAATACCCTGTGACTAAGTTGAGGTTCCCACTAAACAAGGGACAACTCCCACTAAATAAGGGACAACTGCAGAGCTTTCTTGTTTAAAGACCTAAGAAAGATGTCATGGTTTTTGTTAGTATATTGTTACTATTTCCATACTTACATTGTTGTCATATTGTTTAACATTATTTGTGGAAGTAAATATTTAAAAATGGGTAGGAAACAATCAAATGATTTGTACAATATTGTGTAAAATATTCATGTGGAATAACAAGCTCTTTCAGCTTGTCACACTTCCAGCTAAATGGTCTCCCAATTTTCCTGGTGATTCATCTCTGCCTACTGCTTTGAATAACACAGCTCAAGAGAAGAGAAAAATACAAGAAACCCTAATCAAAGATCAGCTTAAAAATGTAGAAACTCATCAAGTGGTTATGGGACTGAAACCATCATTTCTGGATGACACATGTTGAGGTAGTCTGTCAGTCACACCTGCTTCCACAGGAAATGGACCTTTCCATGTGGCATCAGAGATGCACAATACCACACGTCCCAGAAGTCAAAAACAACCCCACATTATTCCTCCAATCTCAGTGGAAGCTGACTGACTGAAGAGACTCTTTATCCTCCTCCAGGAGTTATATGTACTCGTGCTGCTCTGGAATCCTTTTCTTCCTCTACTCAAGGACGCAGCAGTAACACCACACTGTACATATCCTCCTTTGATTAGCTCATCTTCTGAAGAGCACAGAGATTGTAGTCTTCAGTTGTCATCTGTGATGAAAAGACACTCACAAACCATACCACTTAAAACCTGAATGTTAAGGTACAGGATCCTTACCTACAATTAAATAAGCAGAGAACAAGACTGAAGGTAAGAGTAGGAATACACTCTTTCTCCCTAAGTTACCTTAATTTCATCTAAAACAGAAACATGATATACCAACAAACAAATTATTTACTTCCATATGGCAAACTTGCATAGGTCCAGAGGTACTTTCCTCTAGGCTGGGATTGGCATGCTACTGTCAACTCTGCAGTCAACCATCGCTGACTCAGGGAAGAATCCAGGTAATATGGCGATGTCACAGGATGGACCAGGGAAATAAAACCAAACAAAAATCCTGACACAATCAACTGCGACTAGTCAGAAAATGCAAGGTAAGTATCAGCTGTCTGTACCTGTACTAGGGTCTTGAAACCCAGCTGGCCTGTGTTACACCCCCCCAGCATTGTGGAAGGGTTCAACAGTGCAGGCAAAGCCTTCTCCTGGTAGTTCCAGTGAGCACTGGAGCAAAGACTAACAGGCAACTTCCTGCTCCTCGAGCCTGAGACATCTGCCTTGAGTAATATTGCCTCTAACCAAGGACAAACATACACGACCACTTGCTGAAATGCTGTCACCACCTTCCACACCTAACTGGGCACAGCTTTCCCCCAGCTCCTTGCCCTTCAGTACGACACAAGGTCCCTCATCTGTCATTCCTGTCACCTGCACAGCACAGCGCTACTGCCATGGATCACTCCCCCAGAACACCCTTCCTACACCAGCTCAAAAAGAGGCCTCTGCAGGGCAGCCCACAGTAAAACAGGCCTTCAAAGCTCTGGACCCCCAACCGTCCACAGTTACTCTTTGGGATGGCAAGCAGCCCAGTACAACTCCTGCTCCACAGATCTGACAGCCCAGCACCTCTGAATCCAAACCAGCCAAGCCCTGGCCTGGCCTCTCCTTAGCGAGGGTGTCAGCAGCAGCCTGGCTTCCCTGGGGCATAGCCATAAGCCCAAGAACAAGAAGCAGCATTTGCCCAAGCCCCACAGTCCTGTGACCTCCCACAGAGCTGCAGATGATGAAGGTGTTGTGAGCCATGAAGTCATTCAGATGCCATCCAAATCCAGCCTGCAGATTGCTCATCGGCCATCCCCCAAATGGGGTGAAAAATCATTAAGCCGGAGACCTAAGCAAAAACTAGAGTCAACATGTACTGCCTCAAACCAAAGACAATGTGAAAGAATTGAAGCAATGGCTAGTCTTGCACCATGTTCATGCAACTTGGTACAGTCCCTGAGAACACACGGGCATCACGGAGACACTGCTGACAAAAATTTCAGAAGTTTCAGATTCTGGGTGCATACAACCTACACTTGGAAAGAAACTTCAAAATACCAAAGAATTAGAATCAAAGGAAATATCATGCTCCATAAATCCCTAGAGGTTTACAAGATGTGGAAGACTGTCTCTTCTTTTCTTACTTTTGTTTTATTAACATAGACAAAAGTGAGAGCCAGGACTGAAAAAATATATTGTGGAACATTTTTTGCTATTTATTGTGCCCTGCCAAGACTTCCTTCTCATTTTCAGTCCATTTAAATGCTATTCCTAGTGAACTATTCTGACCCTCTCACAGCATTCTGTTGGCACAGAAGACACATACAAAATAAAAAACTTTTTCTACAGTTCTCTGAACTGCAAAGATTCATTTGCATTCATGTATTTGCATTCTTCTGTAAAAGTACTATGATGAATGTATTCAGTCTACACCAACGATAACTTTATACCTGCAAGCACACATTCTAACTACAGTTGAAGTCTTTCAATGTTTTCCCTGTTTATGATGCAAACTACTGGCATTAGAACCAGAAGCTCTTTGAAGTTATTTAAATCTCAAATATTTGATCTATACTTTCCCAAATTTCAACTTACGTGGACAACTTGAGCAAAACTGTAATCAGAACAACTTAAAAAATCAGAACAACAGGCCTTAAAACATCAGGGCACAATAGGATTCAGAGGAACTGCAAAAGACAACCAAGAAGCTGATTTCTGGCTGCTCCATTAAAAATTTGTGACAGCTGACATTATAGCAACAGAACAAGGTTTTGCAGATCCTCAGGAAAACACTTCAGCTTACAAGCAGCTGGAAGACAAATCGGTATTTCTCATAAAAATCTGGCAGGACTTTACCATGTTATGCCAGCGACTGCAGTGCAGACCAGAATCCGAAAGAGCGAAAGATACACCTCCTTCCACAGAGCTTCTTAGGGAAACAGCATACATCTCACACATTATTTATTAGACACTTGACAGCACTTAGGGCTATGCTTTCAGTATCAAAAAAATAAAATCTAATCAAAGGAAGCAACTTCTGCTCTATGGCAGAGGTGACAGAATTCTATAATCCTGCTGACAGCCTAAACAGCTGCATTTGCCACTTCCTCATGTAGTACTTGCGTAAATTAGATTTTCAGTTCAGAAGTACACTATGACAAGAAACACTTTTTCCTAGCAGAATTTGCAAGCTGATCAAGGCTTCCAATAGCTTACAATGAACCAGCCATACCTCTTTTCGAGTTAGTACTTCTAAATCACTAGCAGTTCAGTACTCTACTTTCTCTCTTAGATCTGCACATAAAAATCATCCCAAATTACAAGCAACTACTTTTGCTCTTCTCCCTAGTTATCTGCACTACCAAATTATCACAGTATCAGCCTGCGTCAAGATCCATAAAGGGATAGTAGAGATGAGGCAAATCTTGCATAACACTTCTATGCAGTATATGGTTATAGTACACCGATGTGTCTCAAAGCCAGAACTGTTAACCATTTTCATGAATACTAATTTTTGTCTCAAAACTTAAAAACAGGAGAAGTAGATAAATTGAGAAGAAAAAAAAATAATTTTCTAGGTAAAAAAAATAAGAAATAAACAAAAAAACAACATTAAGATGTGTAAGTGTAGCTAAATGCATCTCAAAGTCTACTGATAGCATCTAATCAACAGGAGGCAATATGATACAAGGACCAGAACAGGGATGCCTAGCCACAGGAGCTAACAACTAAATGTAATTACAACTATTTTTCAGAGCCTACACTGCAAACAATCAGCATATAGACAATACAGGAAAAAAAAACAACTTTACAATATTTTTATACATGTGATTAAGCCAAACCTCAATATTAAAAATAACTAACTACCCCTTCTCACTTAGACTCTGTCCCGTCTATAGCAGGGCTGAGAACATATGGATGTGAAAGGTGAAATACAGAAAAAAGTGTTCTGAAATATATTTGCATGGGGTAGATAGTGCATGCCCTAAACTGTTTGTTTCATGCCCATTTTGATCTCAGTATTACAAAAATGCAACTTGCAAGTGTTGCACTCTACTACTTTGTCCGTCCTGCACTAATTAAGCAAATGTAGAATGAAGGTAAATTGCTTCTATAGTCTAGGAACTTCCCACAGAATTTACATTCAAAGTGTAATTAGGACTGGAGCTAAAACCCTAGCCCCATTTAAGTCCACAATTAAAAAAGCAGAAACAAAGTTTAATCAGATGCCATTATTCAAGCAATTTCTCCAGTCACAGAACCACAGAGAGCCAAGAGTTGCAAGTTGGCCCTCCCAACAAAAGAGACAAGTCTGTTTAGGGCAAAAGCTCCAGTAAATTATTTAAATGTTTATTTCTCCATGATAGGCAGCTCCATTTCCTGTTTCTCCCCTCCACCTCTGAGGCAAATATACCAGTCACATATGCTGCAGCTGAAATAGTTCTCTCTGCTGGTAGCCCAAGGCAACCAAGCAGACTGGTTATGTGGGTAGCCAGATAGCAGATTAGGAGATCTCCCCTCTGCCCATTTCCTCTCCTGCTGTCCACCATAGGTTAGACTGGCAGGCAAACATATGAAGCACAATTTTGTACCCTACCAGTATTTTAGGAGATGACTGCTGGTTTCCTTTCAGATCGATCAGTCTCTGAAATGCTGAAAATCAGGGAACTATTGCCTCAGCAACACACCTGATGCTGAGCTGTAAACAGGATAGTACAGGAATCTCCACAGCCTGACTTAGTTTAATTTTTCCTTGCGTATCTCCAGCTTAGTGCTTTTCATTAGTTCATGACACATCACTGCAATAATGAAATACCCCTTCAATTTGTAAAATTCCTTCAAAACTTCTCTTTCATTGTTTTTCTGTTAAGTCTAGTAACTCTATATAAAAACGTATCAGTGTAAGACAGAACAAATAACTATACAGTAATTTCATCAGCCACCTGGTAGTCAATCCATGACAGCCCAAGATGCTGCATTAGTTTCTCTCACTGTTGTTCACTGCAAATGACAGACAGACTCTACCTAACTCTAAGAAGGAGCGAGCCGTCGTAACTTCTTCCAGATAGAGCAGAAAGGTGAAGATAGAACAGGCTTTGCAACCAAGACAAACTGATGTCTGCTGGTTCTTTGTGGAACTTTTGCCATAAACATCAATGAGACTGTTTTAGGTGGGGTTAGTCAAATTCAGTCAAATTCAAAATAAGTAATTCCTTGCAGTTAAGCTGTTAATATTTTTATAACTAAACCAACTTTTGGTTATAAAAATGCCCTCATTTCCAACAGTTTGTATTTGACTCTGTCATACAAAAGTAGATGAAAAACCTAACAAAAGCAAACACAAGTTAAATCACAGAGTTCCTAAAAAAGCCAATGAAATTCTAATTCTTGGTCTATTTCCAGTACAAAGGTAGCTTTGAAGTCAGATCACTATTAATCACAGCATCTAAGGATGAATGTGTTCTTTCAAACTACTGAAATGAACGTTTTCTTACCAATGAAACCCAGCTGAGAAAATTCTAGAATCATCCAATCTTCAGAAGCAAGCTGAAGTGCAAAATTTTTTATTGTGCTGAAATAATTCTGCTTGACAACGATGTCATCTTCAAGCTAGAGAAAGGTAGCAATGATATCAACATAAATAAAATAACACCAAAGCAATAGGAAAAGTACTGGTAGGAAATACTGATTTATAATATATTGCTAACACTTATCCATATATTTCTAATGCAAGCACTGCCATAAAGCCTAGAGTCTACAGACAAGAATAACCATTGTAGGGATCACAGCTTGTCTGCTTGTGGAAAACTAATCCAGAATTTTCTGCAGTAAGAATCCATGAATACATCTCAACATAATGGAGATGTGAACTAGGAAGTAAGATCACATTGCTTTTCTAGCTTCTCTCTTCAGTGAAGAATCATCCATGAAATGATTTTAGACTAAGTGACATCATCAGGACGTTATATGAAGAAAAAAATAGAACTTCTGTACTATTTGTATGAAAATGTGACTCAGTTCATTCACTCCCCTACTAGCATTGAAAGAATTTCTCCTCTCAGAAGCTAAGAGACATGTTATCTACAGAGGCAGGATTCATTTCCCCATTTTCTGACTTTAGCTGCCAAACAGAAGAATGGGTGCATAGTCCAATCTAGTCCAGACAGCAGAATTCCCAAGATGCTGTGCTACAATCCCTTTAATTCACATTAAGTGCAGACTGCTGCTTTAAGGATGCCACTTCTCCTGTCCTATCTCCTAGAGCATTCATGCTCTCCCCCTTGTGCTGGCACTAACATTTGTGTGACTGCCTAGTTTCAAACAGGCTGTCAATATGTCACTGGCTGCACAGCTTCCAGGAAAACTGAGCCTCCAACAGCTTTCAAAGAGCAGACAGCATAGCTTACTTTGTAAAAACTAGATGAATGGGGCGTTATACCCAGAGGATACAGTCCCAAAATCTAAATAAAGATCATAAGCACAGCCAACCACTAGATCTGCAATACCTAATAGGTAAGGCTTCTACTTCAAAGCAGGAAGGCATGACAGGAACAATTCTGAACTAAATTAAACTTAAGATTAATTGCTTAACTGTGTTCTTGAAAACCTCTTAAAAATGAAAGAAAAAAGAAAACAAGTCTAGCAACACATTCGCAGAGTCATATTAAAGTGACATTGCACCTGCTTTCAAGAGAAAGAAAAATAGATTTTAGCTCAATTTCCACTATGCTGGTGTTTTTTTGCCTAGGAGACTCAGCTGTAACTCATTTAGGGAACAAGGGAAAAAAATAGTAGTTAAGCCTTCTGCATTCCTTCACCTTTTTTGCTAAGCATCTTTTTCCTAGCATTTTTGCTAAGCGTGATAAAAATCAGTCATATATGACAAATTGTTTTCTACTTCAGAGACAGTGTCCTCCACAAATTACTTCCTCGGATACCATAACCCCCATACATAGTGCCCTCCAACTATGCAATCATGTTATCTCTGCTCTGTGTCGGTCCTTCTGATGTGCCCAACAGCATGATTTCTGGAGACTTATCTGAAAACTCCTGCAGACTCATTTGAAAACAAAGAACAGAAATTTACCTGAATGTAATAAACTCCCTTTTTCTGGGCATACATCATAAGAAAACAGTAATCCAAGTTTTGCTTTGTTCTCCATCTGAAATTCAATTAAAAACTTAAGGATTATGAAAAAAAGTTATTTCAATACACACTGGCAATGCAAAGTAAATCTCGCTATGAAAAAATGACGCATATTGGTGAAATGTTAGGACAACTGCTTTTGGCGTTGTTCCCTCAGGAAATCCTCTGTCTGAAATAAAAGGAACAAAGCTTTCGCCTTGTGCTTTAATACAGACAGAAACTGGTTTAATTTGAATCCGATTTTGTGAAAACTACCTGACATTTCACTAAAAACATATGTACATTTTAAATAGTAATTCAGCAGGAATTACTGGGTTTTACACCATATTTCAGAAAAATAGTGAACAAACAAAAAAACACCAAAAATCTCAATTCTCCTCCCAGAATTTAACACTAAATGAGTTCAACCAAGCTTAGCATTAGGCTCTGATCATGCACAGAACAGCACGCAGACAGGACCGAGAAGGACTCAGTGCTCTTTTAGCATCCCCACACTTTCAAGAATTACAGTAAGAAAACATTTAAAGAATTCACATCCCACTTGTCATTTTATAAACAAGAAAAGTGTGAATGTGGGAGGAGATGGGAAAGGATTTGGAGGAATAAACTAACCTCACTCTCTCTTTTGAGTCTCCAAATGTCTCTTTCAAGTTTGTCAAGTCAGGATAGTAAGTTGCAGGAGGGGCTATTACTTCCACCAAGCCAGAATTGATCTCTGTAGAAAATCTGCCAATAGAAGCATCATAAAGTCAAATGAGATATTTTGAGTTCTGTAGACTTCCTGCTAGTTTTCTGTGGGTATAGTTACTATGCCTGGTTATAACAATGACTTATTCAAATAAGGGATGTAAAGTAAAACTAGTATATAAGAAGATATTGTCTTCCCTAACATCTTCTACAGAAAAGTATAGCCTCTTAGTCTCTTGCCCAATAATCAGAATTCTAACTAGATTCTAAACACTTCTTTTTCCCCTTTTTTTTTCTTGGTCTCCAGAACCCAGCGAGTTTTTTCTGCAGTTCTCTTCGGATGTATGTAATACAAGGCACTAACACAGATGTCACAAATTCCCATTCATGTTAAGCCAATTTAATCAATTTATGGTGCACAAAATCAATTTAATTAATTCCATTTATTGATTTACAAGTTAACTGACTGAATCACTGCCCCTTAATTTGTTATCTAATACCTTTTTGTTTGAAAGTACAAATTCCCCAAAATACAAAAATGTATGATCTCATATTTCCATAATACCTTTTATTACTTATCACAATGTTATTTGAGAAAAACAAAAAGCAAAGTCACCAATAAGCTAAGAAATTCCTTATTAAACTACAACTTACTCTTTTTCCAGGCTTGCAACAACATTGTTAACATAATCAAGATCAGTCTGGAAAAAAAAAGAAAGAAAAACAACAAATAAAATACTTAACAGTTTTGCAGCTACACTTTAAAAGAACCCAGTAGCACAAACATTTGAGGTACTTGAAAATCAATTTCAGTGTGTAAGATATTTGAGTAATACAGGAACACATCACTCATGTAACTATGTCCTGTGCCTAACAGGAGAAGAAACAATTCTTTTATGTAAACACAGAGGAATAATATTTGCTTTATATCTGCTTTTAACAGACAGTTCTAATGCAGCACTGACACTTTCTTGCAGTTCATAATCTTAATGACAAAATGATCAAGTGTTTGTGTAGGAAGAACTTCATATTATTGTTAACAATAATACATTATACAAAAATATTATCAAGGAAAGACTTCTGGAGAACAGGGCATTACACACTTCTTTCGCAAATACATCTCCTAAACTTTGCACTTAAAGCATGGATACCCCAACCTTAGACAACAACAAACATGCTGTTTTCCTGACTAGGGTTGCTTTTTTGCATCAAAGACTAAATTCTACAAGTCACCTGGTTCTTAAAGATGCACAGATTCTAAGAAGTACTTGTTGGTTAAAAAATTAATTCTGACATTCAGGAAAAGTATAGATCACCTAACTTGCCAGAACTGGCCTATTATGCAACTTATTCACTTGGTTGTACACATGCAGGAAAGGATGGGTTTTGAATTCATAAATTAGACTAAGAAAAAAACTAATCTTTGTTGCACTTACTAGTCTAACAATTTGACATTCTATTTATCAGTTTAAAAAAACTTACAGTCTATAAATCAACATATATTCTGGTAGCTCATGAGGATTCTGCAGAAATAGCTGCCTTTGAAATGCTGGAAACAAAGGAACAGTTCATTCTTTCTGATGAATTTGTAATGCAGATTATCATTAAAGGATTATATACACAGAATAAATCCCTCCCAAGCATTTCTATAGAACCACTAATCTTGTTTGATAAAGGTTCTTACCCTTTGATCTCAGAAATCACCATTCCTATTTTTAAAGATTTACTTTTTATAAAATCCAACAGTGCCAGTGATGCACACTTTCGCAAAAAGGACAGCAGTGGGTTCCTTCCAAAAGCAGGATGCAAACACTATATGCGCAAGTGAGTTGAAAGCACTTGTCATAGTTTTTTTTTTTTTCCCCCCATAAATATTTCCTTTGTAAGCACTATTCCTAGTGCTTTACAGGACAGCAGTTCTAATAACCAGTTAAGGTGTTAGCAATTTAAAACTCCTCTTGCAATGAGTTCCACACAAGCAGACTCACAGGTCCATATGGACTTCACATAGCACTAAGTCTTTAATTACACATATGGACTGCTCATGCACAGTTTATTACAAGAATGGAGTCTAAGACAACTTTTTCTGCTGTGTTTTAATAGCTGCAAACCACTATGTAAAGATAACTCCATAAGCATTATTTCTATCTTTTACTGAAACATTTCTTTTCGGGTGTATTTTTTTCCTTTTAAACATTAAAAATATAGAAATTGTTGTTCAGTCCACATAGGAAAAAGAAACAATTTGAATTTCTAGTTGAAATTCCAAACTTTGATTACTCAGTCTAGTATTAATAAGTCAAATGTTAAACTGTCATTAATGTAATTGCACAGGAAAATAAGTTGTTTTTTTAATTATTATTTTTTTAAATAAGACACCAGAAGCACAGCTAGTCTCTATACAGTATTCCAGATATTAAAATAAATGCAGAATTTTATCCTAACTGGAAGCATATAGTCACAAGCCTGTGCCTCAGTGTAACTCTCCTTAAAATGAACATAGCTTTGTTCTGTTTTACAGATATACAGTAAGGACTTGCTATTGCTTTTAAAACCTGACATCCTTGAAACAGGATGGACCACCCCCAGAAAGATGAGAAAGTCTGGAATAAGAGTTTTTTCCCTACTTCCAACTTTTGTGTGTGTGTGTGTGTGTGTGTGTGTGTGTGTGTGTGTGTGTGTCCCTCATGCACGAGGTTGGCAATTTCCCAGTCAGAATGGCAATCGTGACAGCTTCACATTAAAGTGATGTAGCCTGTAGGCTTTCGACCTCATATTGTGATCTGTGCTACTGTCAGACCAAGTCAAGATGGTCTGGTCTAGCTGCACCACACACGAGATAAGGCAAATGCTACTGCTGGTTCAGTAGTAACCTTCCTTCTCAATCAACACTCAATCACTGCATCAGCATAGCACAAAAGGAGATACCACTTTTAGAATGAAAAAGAACACTTAGATTGAAAGAGTTGATGCCATTTTTCACATGAGCAAATGCATTAAAAACTTGATATCCTACCATTAGTTCAAAATAAATAATTGTATTTTTATCTACCAGCAGCATTCGAGATTCAGAACCAGGATTTCAACACCAAACTCTTCCCCTCAGGACAGCAGGCTGTGTGCCACCTTTCCACATTGGAACTGCCAGAGGCAACCAATTCCTCTCATTACCCAGCCTAACACTAAACAGGATCTTTGCCAGCACCCTTCAGCTCTGGACATGTGCCAGAAAGGTGGCACTTTTAAGTTACTTCACACAACCTCATGAAATAAATATGAGAATATGCAATGAATTTGATCAACTTGTTGCAATACCCAAGGGAAGAGTTAACTACAGAGAAGACTTTGTAGTGCAGCAATGGAAGGATATCTGGAATAACTGCTCTAACCTAAGGATCTTTCAAGCTGTATCAATAAATTCAGCCAGTAACTGAAGAGTGATGGAAAAATCTATTATTGACCAAGATCTATTCCCCATTTTTGAGGAAGAAGGCATTTACTGCCTTGATGAAATAAGACCTAAGGTCCTCTTTATCAACCTACAGGACATGAGACTGCTGAAAATAAGTATGAACTACATATAATATAAAGGAGCAATACCCTTGTCTTCTCCAAGAGCCTTAAAGAGGACAAGACAAATCCAGATTAATCAAAAGGAAATAATCCATGAAAGAAAGTGTAACTGTTCTTCAGGCTTCCGGTGAACATCATCTGGTAGATACCAGTTTGACCTTGGAATAGCTATGAAGAACCTGGCTCATGGTATCAGTGCTGTTTGCATCTACTGAAAGGAAATGTCACTGGTGATCCCAATCACAGCAGCACAGCCTGTAAGACAATGATAATGAATGCTTTTGTCTACTAAATCAGAAGGCATTAACATTCCTTCACAACACTCTTAAGGTTGAAGATGAAATAATCCCTAGGAGCTTGGAACCTGAGAAAAGGAAGCAAAAATTAACATTTAAAGAACTACTCCCTTTAAAGATTAAATGCCAAATTGTGATAGTCCACAGCCAAAGAGTTAACACTGCCAGCCAAAAAGATGCATCTCATCAGTGAATCATGGCACCTCAAAAACAAATTCGTCTTGTTACGTAGATCTCTGGGGACTAACGAAAGGCATAAACAGTAGTGGTTATTTCAATATCAGCAGTTCAAATCTTTCCTGCCCATTCTTTCTTCCTAGTCATAAGAAATTATGGATCTCTGAGAGAAAGCAAGAACACGTGGAGCGAGAACCTTCCTTTTTTCATTTGTACTAGATCAAGACCAAAGATTCACCCAGCTCAGCATCTTGCTTCCAGCAGCAACAGCCACAAATGGATACATAGAAAAGAGTATGAACAGGACATGCATACACAATCCACCCTCCTACTACCATCCATGCTCTGACTACCTTCAATTCGGGTTACTTCCTGAGACAGATGTGATTTTGTATATTTAATATTCCTCAGTAGACTCCTTTTCAACGTACCTCGCCAGTATCCCCTTGAGCCTATCTAAACTTTCAGCAGGAAAACAAGATTTTAGCTTATGAAATCTATGGTGTTTCATAAGCCTGTGAACATGGCAACATCTAAGGTTTAACTCATATATCAGCTATTTTGATGACAGACAAACACATAGTCCTTTGATGAATCTCTCTAAAAGAAAATCTGGAGTCCACTGTGGAAAAAATTAAAGTTTCAGAATGTCAGTGAAATAACTTCTTAAATTTCCTGTTTTTGTAAGATGCTGCTCTACAATTCTTTAAAGTACCCTCTCTACTTTATGAGAGGCTATATTTCAAATTCACAATTATTCTAAGGTTTGTCTGAGCAAACATTGTTATTCATAACAAACGCACAAAGAACCAGAGCAGCAATGAACAAAAGCCCAATCTTTTTTTATTGATTTTATGAGTGAGGATGCACATAGCAAAGTAGTAGAATATATTAGCTAGCAGACAAAACAAGAGGTTAGAACGCTCTCATTAATGTCTAGCCAACTGTCAGAGAAAAAGATTTCTAGTTTTAAGAACCAACTCTTTCATATTGTTAAATCCTATCTACTTCATACCTTCAAGAACACAGAAGGTGAACTGCTTCTCAAAATGTCAGGAAAACCATGGCAGTTCAGAACAAAGGTCTATCTGGACCAAAAGTTCATGTGCTGTCTTAGCCAGTAGCAGATGCTTAGAAAAAAAGACGTAATAAACAAGGTACACAGAGAATGAACCTTCCTTCCTTTCATATACCTCCCAGTTCTCAGTAATTAACAATTTATAATTCCCAGGCCTGAGTGGTATCCATATCGTTAGTTTCAATAACTCCTTCTGGATCTGCTCTCTGAATTTGCTTAATTCCTTTCAGAACCTATTTACGCACTTGTATTTCACAATGTCCAATAGCAACAAGGTACACAATTTAGCTATGTACCCAATGAAAAATACTGTTTTCATTTCAGATTTTGCCTCTTAATTTCATTTAGAGGCATCCAGATTGCATCCATATCACCACAGAGACTCAGTTCTAATCTACATATGTAAAATCTAAATAAGCAAAAACAGTGAGTCCAAACGGGACTGGACCTCAGTTGATGCACAGGCAGAGTAAGTGAGCAAACAGTTTGCATCAAACCACAGAATGAACGAGACATGGTACAGCTAGAAGAAGGAAAAATATTGAATTGAATTCCAGACTTCTACATTCCATTGTAAAGCATGGGATTCCTGTCCTGTTTTATCTTCTGTCCCACCGTTCCTGCAAAAGCTTCTCTACTGATACTGGATATATCACTTAAATTTTAAGTCTTCCATAGTTTGCTACTCAACACTAGGCTTACCCCAGTTTCCATGACTTTCCCACCACATGTGAGCAGAAGTGGTGAACACTGGACTTTGGCAAAATTAAGTGCTACAAAATAGCAGCTGCTATACAAAATTAAACTGTATGTATCAACATCAACACTTGGCTAATGAGGGCTCAGTATTAGGGCCAGTTCTGTTCAATATCTTCATCAATGATCTGGATGAGGGGATCGAGTGCACCCTCAGCAAGTTTGCAAATGACACCATGTTAGGTGCATGTGTTGATCTGCTCGAGGGTAGGAAGGCTCTGCAGGAGGATCTGCATAGGCTGGACCTATGGGCCGAGGCCAACTGTATGAAGTTCAACAAGGCCAAGTGCCGGGTCCTGCACCTGGGGCACAACAACCCCAAGCAGCGCTACAGGCTGGGGGATGAGTGGCTGGAAAGCTGCCTGGCAGAGAAGGACCTGGGTGTATTGGTGGATAGCCGGCTGAATATGAGCCCCAACTTTTTTTTTGTTTGTTTGTTTTTTTTTTTTTGTTTTTTTTTTTTTGTTTTGTTTTTACACAAAAGCTGTAACTTTCAAGATGCACATTGAATTGAAATACTCTGCAAAATGCACAGGTTTACTGCAGCTGACTGCTTTGAGCAGGGGCTTCGGACTAGACGATCTCCAGAGGTCCCTCTGATCTCAGTGATTCCATGAATGTCAGATCTTGCCTCATCAGACCAAACATCTGTTCAGATTACATTTCTATTTCAGTTGCCAATATGAGTTGGTTTTAGGAAGCGAAGTGCAAATAGAAGTAAAGATGGCACTAAAACTATCAAAATACTACAAATTCAAGAAGGGAAGCTACAGGGAAAGCAGTGAAGAATTCAGACATCAGCTGTGCAGTACATTCTAAACAATGTGGTTTATCTAGTCTGTCAGATGGCCCAGATCTTAATCCTTACATGATTATCTACTATAATTCAGTCTTAATTTATTCAAGAACACACCTCCTCCTCCCCCCCCCAAATAAAAAAAAAGAAAAAGAAAGAAAAAGATTCCCTGGGAAACAACCATGCTAATCTGCAAAAAAAAGTGGAAATTTCATTGCTTATTCATTTCGACAATTTTATCTGATCATCCCTGTAGAATAGGGGTGGAATATTTTTACAATGTATTTTAAACAACAAGCAATACGAAATTGAACAGCCTCCAGAAAAGGCAAAGTAAACCTATGTTTCACTTGAAATGGTGAAGGTATATAGGAATATAATTACCTATATACAAGGCCTTAAAATTCACGTAGGAAAAATCATCCACTAAAACAGCATATAGACATATTTTTGAAGATTTATGCTGTGAAAAAGCCCTAACGAATAGAAGTGCAGCAGCGGTTTCCAGCAGTTGCAAGAGTGTAAGGATATAAACAAAGCCTGTGGAAAAAGGTAATAGTATCTGTTAAAGTTCAACCAATACCACTGAAAAACATCATTTTTAGGAATAGTGTCTGCTTTCAGATCTGAAGCAGTAATTTCAAGTTAAACATCGGAACGAGGAGAACAAAGTGCAAAGCAAAAAAAAAAAAAGAGGAAAAAGAAAGGAATGCGAAGTATTGTCATAATATAGCCCTCTAACGTCACATAAGCAAAAAGGAGCCTCTGTGACTTACACGAGCTAACAACTTTATCTCTCCCTTACTGAAAGTCCCCATCCTACCACACAGGTAAGAAATATCTTTCTCTCTCCTGCTGTTTCAGTGATTAACCCAATTCAGCTCAGGACGGGGTTTCACAATGCAAAGCCTTTCACAGCAATATCAGGAATACAAGTTTATTCTTGTATCACTCCACTCTCATTTGTCCCTACCCTTGCACCCTGCATGACACCTCCTCAGTCACGAAGGCTGAAGTCCCTATGGGTTGTGCTGTGAACCACAGCACCACATCAGAGAACAAGTTTAGCTTTCAAGAAGGCCAGCCAGAACAAAAAGCAAGGAACAACTCAAACCAGCACATTTAGATGGAGATCATGTTAACATCATATAGCTTTCAACTAGCTCTGTATATATTACAGATGAAGCCTGGTTTGTAGAGTCTGAAAGAAAGCAGAATACGTGGCCGGGAAACCCGGGGAAAATTTTCCATGTCCTTGGGTGAGCCTGTAAATCATTGAAAAGGTTTAGATTATCTATTTTTCCAGACAAAGATAGGTAGCAGTTGTGTACAGTCAAAAGCACACTTCAATGAACTCTGTTCTTTACTTGGAGGACAGAAGGAATTTGTCCTCATTGTCTTTAGGCCAAGGCAGACCACAGCAGTAAAATTTGAGAATGTTGTCCAAAACTCACTGATTAACACAGTGTCAATTCAGTCAATCATCCGGGTACGAAGTCACCTATTACAATGCTTCTGAAGTAATATTATTACTGCTACTTTTCACCTCACTAATAGATGCTCTAGATGCTACTGGAGAGATCAGATAGAACTATTAACAGCGATGTTCCCTTATGAGAAACATCAGATAGTTACTGTGGCCCTGGTGCCTCTCAAAAGCATCTTACAGATGAAGAGAAGTCATTCAAGTCTAGAGCTTGAGAAAAGAGCACACTTCGATCTTTCTGCTGATACACTAAATTTGTCTCGGGTCCATGACAGGTTTCAAACTCCTGTCAATAATCTTCTCTGAGATCTAAGAAAGATTTTTATCACTGATTTAATCTCATATACTCTCAAAGTATATAAAACTTTGCTAGCCACTACCATGAAAAGAGGAATGTAAAATCCTGCGATGGTGCCCAGCATCAGCAGTCCACCCTCTCTGGGTGCCAAAGAATCTGAGATGACAACAGCAGCTTAAATAAATATCTCAAGTTCTAACTGACAGGCTGAGCTGCCCCTCTAGTTGCAAGAGCTAACATTATAACTAGAAACTGTGTTCATCTTGATCAGTTTTGAACGAGATGTCCAAATCAAGGGCTACTGTCTGTGCAGGCCCTTAAAATTGCCTGGTGAAGATTATATATTATTAAGCAAACAGCCTTGTTTAGCTTTGATTTTTTTTCTAAATATATATACATTCATACATATGTATACATGTGCACATGTATGTTTATGCTAAGATCTAGTGGTCTTTCTCCAACTCATGATGTACAGTTAGATCATCTGAGGACTTGGAATACAGCTCTCCAGGGCAGCTCTCAAGTTTTCAGCGATTAGCAGAAAGAATGAAATGTCTCTGTAGCCAGGATAATGTAAAAATGTCTGGGCTGAGAGCAAGAGACAAAATGCACTTTTTTTTTTCCCCTTTTTCCCTTTTGAGAGATCTAGATCAAATAGATATAAATCAAATCTAGATCTAAAATTCAGGCCCAGAGCTAGATGAGGTGAAAATACAGGCTTGTCTATTTTGCTGGAAAAGTTTTCCATGTCACACTCCAATGTTAGTATTTCCAAATCAGGTTCAGCAGGGTTTAGCCTAGTATGCACACTAGGTGCTTAATTTGCTAAGGCTTTGTTCGTACCAGGGCACAGGTTTTGTGGTTTAACCCCAACAGGCAGCTCAGCACCACACAGCCGCTCGCTCTCCCTTCCCATGATGGGATGGGGGAGAGAATCAGAAAAGTGAAAAAAGTCATGGATTGAGATAAAGACAGTTTACTAGGTAAAGCAAAAGCTGCACAAGCAAAGCAAAATGAATTCATTCGCTACTTCCCATCAGCAGGCAGGTGTTCAGCCATTTCCAGTAAAGTAGGGCTCATCACGCGTAATGGTTTCTTGTGAAGACGAATGCCATTGCTCTGAAGATCCCTCCGCTCCCCAGTTTCTTTCCCGCAGCTTTTATTCCTGAGCACAATGCCATGTGGTATGGGACATCCCTTGGGTCAGACTGGGTCACCTGTCCTGGCTGTGTCCCCTCCCAGCTCCTGCTGCACCCCCAGTCCCCTCACTGGCAGGGCAGCACGAGAAGCAGAAAAGTCCTTGGCTCTGTGTAAGCACTGCTCTGCAACAGCTAAAACATCGGTGTGTTATCAGCACTATTTTAATCACAAATCCAAAAGAGAGCACCATATTAGCCTCTACAAAGAAAATTAACTCTATCCCAGCCAAAACCAGGACAACAGGATGGCACCTTGTTGGGTGCTTACATTGCACAGACCCAACCACTACAGAAAGTTTTCCAAAAAAAATAATAAAGATTCTCCACAAAAAGAAGGAAAGAGAAAACACTATTGAAGATCAACATCTACCAATTTAGTAGCTACTGTTCACATAAGTAGCTGACGTGGTGACAGTAAAAGATATTCAAGGTTGAAATGTTTCTAGCCTAAGTGAATTGTATACATGTGAAACAACAGAAAAAGATTTAAATAAGTAATGCGAGAGAAAGTGTAGCATATGGACTTGTGGTCCAAGAATAAATGGCTGGACAATTATTGCCCAATCACATGTAATGAGTAGTGTATAATATTAGCAAAATACTTTTTCATAGCTCTAAGTGTCTTCTGATTCTTTCTGAAATGATTTGCCTTTTTGATGTTCTTGGTCAAATCAAGGGCTTATAGTCTTTCCAATATACATTGATTACTGTTTGTACAAAAGACCGTGCTAAGCACAATCACTGATTAATGAAGTGGACTGACAATTTGTGATATATTTAGAACAAGTCTAAGATGCACTTTCTTCACTGTAAATGAGATCTCCCCATAGGAAAAAAAAAAAAAAAATCTTGTTTAGATACCAGAAAAATATTTTAATTTCCCGCATATTCAGTAGCATACATATTTATGTCTGTTGTTCTACTACGATGTAAAGTATTTCAAAACCATGTTTCCCTTGTTATTTGCAATCCCTATGAAATAAAAAAAAAAAAACGAGACAGTCATTTTAATCTGGAGTTCGCAGTTACTTAAACTCGGAGCCTATAGTTTATTCTGAAAGCAGCTTTTCATACAAAACAGGTTTATGAGATATGGATCATTCGTTTCAAATCATCTGATGAGCACCTGAACTAGCTATGCAGTCAAGGGGAATAAAAAGATTTTAAGTATAGACGTATAATGATTCATGCCTACTTATTAGTCATCCTAATGATTCCCTGCAAATTATTCCGCAATAAAATTATTTTAACAAATTGGAGAACACAGACATATGTCAGTTACTGGGACAATTGCACAGTTTACTGTCAAGCAATTCTAGTAATTATTTAAATTGGTGATTAGATATCACATCAACCAAGGTATTTTAGAATTCCTTGAACTTTCAGTATGGAAATTTACTGTGCATAATCACATTACTGAGAAATATCCATACAGTAAATGAATATGCAGATCTCTTTATTTAGCAACCATAATGCGCCTATATTTACTAGCTCATCTGTTTACACTGCTCATGCTGTTTGCAGAAGGCCATTAGCTGTAATTTTCAACTTGTTTTCCAGAAAAAAAAAGTCAAATTTATAAGAAGTGAGATAGAAGTGCTAAAAGAAAGAAACGAAGCATTAAAGAAGTTTCAGGGTGCTTAGCATAAAGAGACTATAGTTTATGACTGTCTCCCAGCAATGCTTATTAAACACTGTCAATTTGATTTTTCAAATTGAGTCAGCAAGAAAATACTCATACAATCCTTCCAAAATACCACTTTCATATAATTCTCTTGTAAAATTAATTTTGTAAAGTGTTGCTTTTTTGTTGTTGGTACAAGCTATAGAGGAAGCACAAATACTAGTTTTAAACTTATTAGTAAAATTACCTAACCTCACCCTACAACCATTTCTTGCTGTACTTAAGCAGCACAAATGTTTAGCAGAGGCCATACCATTTTCCAGAAGCTTTTGCCATCATCTTTAATACAGGCATAGTTGGTCAAAGTTCTAATGTATTTTTGAATAGCCTTCATTAATGCACACATGTTAACACTAGCAACAGTCTAACACATTTTAGGATAGGAAGCCCCACAGTCAAAGCTATTTTAAAAGCAAAAGCCCTTCCTTTTGTTTAAGAACAAATAGAAGTCCATGAAGGGAATAGATTTTCCTTCAAGTAGCCAGAGAAAATGCTTATTAAACCTACACAATCCATCTTGCAGAAGGAGGCTGAAAAATACAGCATAACCCAGAAAAAACACAGCACAGTTCAGGATGAAGCATTTACTGTACCATATTATTCAAAGAGTTTTCTGTAGCAATTACAAAACAAACTATAAGACATTGAACTTAAGGAAATATAAAACACAATAAAAGGAATAGTAAAGCAGGGGAGACAAAATTGGTTGAGTTTCTTCAAGGCCACTTTCGTAGCATCGTTCCTGAGACGAAAGAAAATTTCACAACACCTCAAAGCATGGAAGTTATTTAACTATGGAAAACTTAGGTATACCAACATGGCTCGCCTAAGGTTACAAGAGAAGCTTGTGCAGTTGGGGATGGGGTGTGGATTCTCTTCACTCCTATTCTAAGATCTGTAGAAGACTGAGAATCCGATGATAACACATGGTCTTCACAGCTCAGACCTCCTTAAGCAAAACAAAATGAAACTTTTAAACCTTGAAAGTTTTAAACCTTGAAAAGAAGCCACATTAAAAGACAATAAAACTACTTCAATCAGTACAGTAAAGGAAAAGCCATTGTTCCGGTAATTCAGAATGAATTCTGATCACTTGATATTCTCAACCAAGAGATGTTTTAAGAGCATTTTCTGGAGAAAAGCAGTACCTGTCTAGACAGATGATTTCTGACTGACTGTCAGGAAAAACAAAACAGAGCAATTTCTATTAGAAGACTATAAGGGTCAGTTCTCAGGTACAGCTAAAGAGTTCATAAACTTTTAAAAGAAAGCTTTAAAATGTGCTGTTAATAGAACTAGAAGTATTAACACGCTGATTTCTCACTTAACCATCCCTGAATGGACACTGGCTCAGAAGATTAAAATGGTTTTCACAGTTATACCTACAGGACTCAAATTTTCATCTGTGGGACTCATAAAACACTGATTCAACAGAGCACTACATGGTTAGATGGATGAAGGTCAAACATATATAAAAAAAATTCCCCCATTCCAAGGCAGACTCTCAAGAAAAACAAGAAAAATAAGTATACACAACTCTCAGCAGCCAACAAAATTACTTCTGAAAGCAGTCTATCATTTTCCTTAAGATTTCAGCTAAATCAAGAGTCAAACTGACCAAACTGTCCAACTGAACACTCCAAACTCCAAAAAGATCTGGACTTGCAATGTCCAGAATGTCCAAAAAATAAAAGCAGTAACAATCTGTAACTTCTCCAACTGCAGCACCAATCTGAGGAAGGACTAAACACGAGCACAAAGAGAAGGGGAAGAAAACTCCCTACCATAGCATAGACCCTTAGTTACCATGTTGATGTTGAAGGAATAAGATAATTAGCACATCTCCGTCACTACGCATAACATCAGAAGACATGCAAAATAAGCAGTCACTGAATCCGTGCCCGCTATTCCCTTCATAAATAGAAAAGGTTGGGCTCTTCACAATTGTTTATCTCAGAAAAACAAGACTTTTCCTCCTATGAAAAGGAGATGGAGGCACAGACGGTCATCTGTCTATATCTCAAAGAAAAAGGAGATCCTCATCAATTCGTGAAAGGAATAGTACTTGTGATTAAAGGCAGGTTAGAAACCATATAAAAATATTTACATGATTACCTCTCCTATAAAGACAACCATAACACAATCCAGTTTTTCTTCAGGGGACAACTTATCGATAAGGGAGTGCAGAGTTTCTGTAAGATAAGACTTGACTTTTCTTTTCACTGTAGGTATTCCCATTACAATGGAAACTGAAATAAAACAAAACAGAAATGTACTTTCAGTAATTTCATACACAAGAAAGAAAACAAAAAGCTTGTCTCATAATAAAGTATTACTTAAGAAATGCAAAGAGTTAAAAGTTTGAGATAGCAGTAATAAAAATAGTTTAAAAATAAACCACCCATCAACGGGAACATGATTAACATAATCACCACTAATGCTCCAAGCAAACATCGCAAAAAAAAAACAAACGTAATCCTACACATGCCAGGCTATTGCATAATAATAATCAACAACGATGACATTAATCAGGTAAGGTTGCACCAAGACATACAGAGTGATTAACCTCCCTAACCCAGTTTTATTTTCAAGTTGGCATAATCATTCTTTACAACTCAAGTTTTTAACTTCTCAGAAGTCCTTTAAAATGGCACTGCTGAAAAAGTCTTACTTCCCTTGCACGTGATTTTGGTTCGTCTAGAAAAACAAGCTCAGGTCATCAGGATAGCCCAAAAAATCCTTACTCAAACCTCTCATCCCTGTTAAAAGTACCTCAAATGCCAAGCACTCTGGCCCACACTACAATGCTATTAACCCCTTCTTTCAGGTGGCCATTCACCCCATCCTGCACCCGGGGCTGGCAACCTACTAGGAACGCAGCAGGTAACAGCAGAAACACAATAAAAGGAATAAAAGGATAAAGCAGACCTCATGAAGTCAGCACCAGTGTTCTGAGCCATCTGTGTGAAATGATTTACCAGATCATAAATATATAAAATCAAACTACTATTAAAAATTTTGTTTATCCTTACTTATGGAGCCTGCTTCACCTAGCAACTACACATTAGTGAGCTCCGAATTTTTAAAACAAACACTCAAAAAGCACAGTGATCAGGAAAGGGGAAGATAGGAAAACAAATTTAATTCAATTTCCTCCCTCTTTTTAATTAAATAAACCTGACTCCAGTTTCTGTTTTGTAACTTCAAACTTCTGTCATATATTCCCAGAAAGATATAATACAGGCTTCACTTAAAACAATAAAGGAATATGAACATTTGCCTTCCTGATTAACAACATTGAAACAAATGGTGCTTATAGTCAGAAAAATAACCCCATGGCTTGAGCCCGCACATTTGACACACAGGCATGCCTTATGTTAAAAGGAGGAGCAGTGAAACTCATTACAGTAATGGAGGGAAAAAAAAAAAATACAGGCCAGGAGTAACTAATGCTTCTTTCAAAAGCATGGGGGGTTCGGTGTAGAAAAAAAAGAAGTCTATAGGACAAAACATGAGCCATTCCTATCAGATGGCACACAGAGAAACAAGGATTCACTGGTGGAGCCTCCATGCTTAGGCACAAATACATACACTTCAAGGTACATCAGCTTGGTTGGGCTTTATCCTACTTATTTTCTAGAGCTCCAAGAGGGGGATTCAATGGAGCTATCCTAATGACCAAAGGTCAGAATTTGTGAGGATTAAAAAGAAAAGGGGATCAACAGTGTTGCAGCACAATATTGATTTTTGTCCCCTCCAACCAATGTCGGAATTTCATTGCTACAATTCGATCTGATTAGCCTAGTGCATCCAACTCTAAGTTATGACCAACTCTAAAATAATTATATCCATGCAGAGTTGACACAAATCTGAAAATGCCAAAAGGGAATGTCCATTAGCAGTTCAGAAACTGTAACACTTCTGTGCTTTGTTCTCTTTTACTCAGTTACAAAAATTCATCCAAACTAAATGCTTCTTAACCTGCACCTTAATATGGCATGGGGAGCGACTGAGATTATGCAGAAAAGAAAAAAACGGAAGCCAAACTCCTTTCATCCTGGATTCAGTGTGAATTCTGAGAGATGTCAATATCACACAAGTTAAATGAGATGTCCTTGATCTACTAAGTAATGCAGTTGTATTACAAGAACTAGAAATTCCTCCAGATATGAAACATAAAATAAACATTGTAACAGCTTACCTCCTGTCCTTCCAAGGCCAACCTGCACAGAAGGTTGAAGGCTTCCTTCATTTTTCAACAAATGAGGCAAATGGTAATAGATATTTGGCACTTGAAGAGACTTTTTACTTGTTAGCTCTTTTAACAATTTCAGTGTCTCATCTGCAAACACACGTGAAATCAGTAATGCAGAAAAACAAACAATAAGTTTTATGCAGTGGTAAATCATATAAAATTCCCAGCTTGATCCTAACTGAAAAAAATAATAATAATAACAAAAGAAATGATGCGTTTTACTGAGGCATTGTATCTTGTGTACAAAAGAACTTTTTCTTATTTTAAATTTTAAAATAAACAATGGTCAAGATTATTTTCCTCCCAGTAACTTTGCTACAGATATAGTTAATACTCACCTGATCACACAAGACTTACAGTACGTAATCACAGAAGGAAAGAATGTCACATTTAGGTAGGTTTTTTTTTTTTTCTCTCCAATGGATCAAAATGGGAGATTTGCTTACCTAGATTACTTTTTAATTAGTCGTCACCTAATGTAGCAATGCTACTGCAAGTAAGTAATTTTTCAAAACTATAAATACATATTGGATAGATTGCAAATATAGATACAAAACAAAAATAGTATTAAATATACAATTAAGGTTTTTAGTATTTCTGCAATAAGAAATACGCTAATGTGAATTTAATTTAGTCCACTAGATTATTTAAAATATTTCTTGCTCTTTCTAGAGTACACTGCCTCTCAGGATATCCAGGTGGTTCTCAGAAAGTTGCAAAGAACAGTTTCTTGTGTGTTAATTTTCTTACATCAAGTGTGAAAACAGCTCTCATTTCAAGCAAGCAATATGATAGCATGTGGGCCTTTGTAAACTTATGAGCCTTACAATATCAAGTTAAGTCAGAAACTGGACTCAAGGTTTCCAAGAAAATCTGAGTTGTGCAGAAGTGCCTGAAGCAATTCCATAAATGTCACTCCTCTTCGATTCAGAGCATAACTACAACAAAAACAAGGTTTGGATGTGCATTGTTTTTTTGGTTTGGTGGGGGGTTTTGGTTGGTTGGTTTTTGGTGTTTTTTGTGTGTGTGTTTTGTTGTTGTTGTTTTTTTAATTGGGGGTGGGGGGGACTAAATTCCTAACACCTTATGATCTTGAAAAATCTCTTGTAAATAGACGCCATAAGTAGAGATACTAATTTTGATAGATTCCAATACAAGTAAGTTTTACTTCTTCTGCTAACATTTCCTTTAGCTTCAACTGCAAAAGCTGAACTGAAATTCCCTCAAAATGCAACAGCTCTTTGTATGAATGAATAATAACTTACATAAAACAATCCAGAGTTCTTCCAGATTCAAAGACAGCAAATACTACAAAGTATTACATATATTTAAGTACATTAAACTTAGTAAAATCTATCTAATTCTAAATTGTGAGAACAAAAGCTTAGGAACTCAGACTTCAGCTGACTTACAATCATGGCTCCACATGCGGGAAAAAAAAGGATGCTCCATAAGCAGTGGGGATCCAGAGGTGGTAAAATGTTAAAAATGTGAATCAGTAACTTCAGCTGCATCAGAAGAGAATAATTCTCTGTGACTATATTGCTTATAAGCAAGCTAACTCATTTTTAGAAATAAATGTGGTAATACCTTAATTGTAAATCCAGTATCAAATTTACATGACTTCCTCTATAGTTGTTTAGTTTAGCAGATAAAGATACACACAGAAGAGGAAGACAACAAACACAGACTATGTTAAATGTAACCTTTATGCATACCATTCCTGGAGATTCAGGGAACTACACAGTTCAGGCTGGTTAAGACATTAGTGTCTGAGCAATACTTATTAGTATCACAGCAATATTAATCTCAGCACTAAGGGCCTATAATTATAACCCTCAAAAATAAAATAAATAAAGCTATAGAAGATAAGCCATTGCACAAATGAACTAGACAACAGATTCAAAAACTTCTATCCAATTTTTGATTTACAAAAATCTTTGGTTTTTTTTCCCTCATTAGGCCAACACGGTGACATTTCTGCAAATGACCAAATCAAACCTCTGGCCACAAAGTTTATATTTATTTGTTATTCACTTTCCATCTAGACAAATCAGAGCAACTAAAGTAATTAGAGCGCGATTTTAAAAGGTAACTTCAATAATCTGATGAGTAGTGTGTAGGCATTCTCTAATATTGCCAAACATAGCTCTTCATAAACTTGAGTATCAGCCTTGGAAATGGATAAAAAAAATACAGAAGACTTTGCGAGTTTAATATTTAAATACTAGTTATTAAAAAGGGTATTACCTGTACATTTTACAAATCACAACCAATACTTTAGTTACCTGTGCGCTTTTTAATCATCCATCTAATTTTTAAACATATTTTAATTACTTCATATTCATCCTTTTCGTAAAGACTGTTCGTTCACTTTTCCCCTCAAGCTCTATTTAAGAAGTGAGGTAAGTTTTTGTCCAAGTATATTAAATAAATAACCAGAAGATCCAAACTAAGCATGGAATCAGTATTCAGTCCCTAAAGTCATAAGAATGAAGAGTGGGTGGCTCATTAAGAATAGAAATTGGAAAAAGAAAACCTGCCACCAGATACAATGTATTAGCTTTGTTATTTACACCACTGAACAATTTCACTCAGCTTTCTTGGTATTAATTTCTTTTTCTATAGTAACAGAGATATTCATAGTCCATAGTTATAAAAAACACTCAATCATAGTATGTACCTGAAAAATTATTCAGTGCATTCTTACTTCCATTTGTTTCTGCTACTGCACGCCTGAACTGCTCCAAGATAGCATTCAGCTCAGAAGAGCGTTGCAGAGTCCGATGCTCAGCTATCCGAAGACGTTCCTTCAAAGCATGAAATTCCCGTTGATATGCAATCAACTTTTCTGGAGAGAAAAAAGATGATGCTGGTTATTTTGGGCAACAAACACCTACAGAGAGCTCCAACAAGGGATAGAGACTGCTCAGCTACAGAGCACCTGAAACAGAGCCAACAAGGACACAGCCCAGCACAAACCCTCCCAAGTATTTACACAACACACAGAGGGAAGAGTAAGCTGCAAGGAAGGCACTGAGGGGGTATGCTCCTCAGCACCACAGCCACAGGCAGGAGCAACCTTTAAGCCCCCATTACTCAGCACCACAAGGCAATTCTGAATCTTTTTTTTTTTGAACAGATGCCCACAAACCCTTTGTTTTAAAAAGCATGATAGGAGCAGTGCCTTACAAAAGCACAGGTTATGTCACATGAAAGCTCTCTCTGAATACATTGTAAGAATGAGTGGAATAAATGCATGTCTTCTCTGAAAGAAGACCAGAAGGGAGAAGGAAACACCAAAGCTCATTTGTTCTTATCTTGCCTATGCTCTTGCCAGCCAAAGTAAGCATCTTTGTGCTGTGCATCTTTCCTTCATCCCACCAATCATTTCCCCAAATCCCCTGCTTACCATCATCACTCTCTTTCAGCTAATCTACAGATATTGAACGGTGTATCTTAAGTGACTTTATATCTTGTCATCAATACTCCAACCACACAGTTGTCATTCATAGACATGTTGCTTCAGTTTGTCACCTATTGCAACGGTAAAGAAGCAGAAGTTTTGCAGGCAATTTGAATCTCTTCCTGTTGCTGCATTACAACATTACATGGGGTAATGAAGGAATTACAGTTTTCTCTTGTTAATAATGCTGCATTTCCTCCAACTTCTTTCAATTCACTTTTTTTTTTTTGTAGTTGGGATGTACTGTTCTGATTATGTTTTGAAAACATAATTAGCTACAACACCCTGTGTTTAGAGGAAAGAAAAATAAAAATATAGTTCACTACCTCTCAAAAAGATTTCCCTTGCCAGCCTTGGTTTTCTTTTTTCATGAAAACCAAATGGTTATTGCTTTTGTGCCAACAAACCCAGAACACAGCAATGCTGGCACACAATGCAATGCTAGGCACACTACACACTGAACTGAATCCAGACTGCTGCTTGAAACTGGACTTGTTGCTTTCGTCAGCAGGACTGACATGGCCAGGAAAGTTTTCTGGAATTTCTGGCATTTGTACTTGCCAATGATAATCCAAAGAAATCAACAATTGCTTGAAGCTATGTCTACAAGTTACAGTAAGGTTACGAAGCATTTTAACAGCTAAATGAATATGGTATTGTATTAGCGTAGATGCCACATTCAAGCATGCAACTGATTATGGTGGTTTTACCCTGCTGGGCAGCTGAGCTCCACCAGAGCTGCTCTCTCACTCCCCCTCCTCAAAGGGAAAGGGGGAGAAAATAAGATGGAAAGGGCTCAAGGGTTGAGATAAGGACAGGGAGATCACTCACCAATTACCATCATGGACAAAACAGACTCAGCATAGGGAGATTAATATCATTTATTGTCTATTACTAACAGACTAGAGTAGTGAGAACTACAAGCAAACTGAAAACACCTCCCCCCCACACACACTCTCCTACCTCCTCCCCCCAAGCAGCACAGGGGAAGGGGAATGGGGGCTGCGGTCAGTCCCTAACGCTGTGTCTCCACCGCTCCTTCACGGTCACTCTCTGCCCCTGCTCCACGTGGGGTCCCTCCCACGGGATGCCGTCCTTCCCAAACTGATCCTGCGGGGGCTTCCCACAGGCTGCAGCTCTTCCAGAACTGCTCCCATATGGGTCCGTACCACGGGGCCCATCCCTCAGGACCAAACTGCTCCAACATGGCTCCCCCACGGGCGGCAGCTCCCGCCAGGCCTCCTGCTCCTGCGTGGGCTCCTCTCCACGGGCTGCAGCTCCGGCCCGGGGCCTGCTCCTGCGGGGGCTCCCATGGGCCGCAGCCTCCTTCAGGCCACATCCACCTGCTCCGTGGGGGCTCCTCCATGGCTGCAGCGTGGAGATCTGCTCCGTGGGGTCCCCATGGGCTGCAGGGGGACGGCCTGCTCCACCGTGGGCCTCTCCATGGGCCGCAGGGGAACTTCTGCTGCGGCGCCTGGAGCCCCTCCTGCCCTCCTTCTGCACTGCCCTGGGTGCCTGCAGGGCTGTTCCTCTCACATTTCTCACCCCTCTCTCCCAGCTGCTGTGGCACAGCAGTTTGTTCCCTTCCTTAGCTCTGCTCTCCCAGAGGCACAACCAGAGTCGCTCCCTGGCTCGGCTCTGGCCAGCAGCGGGTCCCTTTTGGAGCCGGCTGGAGCTGGCTCTGATCTGACATGGGGCAGCTGCTGGGCTCTGCTCACAGAGGCCACCCCTGCAGCCCCCTGCTACCAAACCCTTGCCATGTAAACCCAGTATGCTGATATCCCTCCCTAGAGGGGGTGATGGCAGGTTATACAGATCCCTGATAATTTCCGTCTAAACAGGGAAGAACACATGAGCCACCAAAGTACATGCAAGGTTTTATCGAGGGCTACCATAGCAGTGGATAGCCTCCAAACCAGCCTGTCGCATCAGATCTCTCCTCTTGCCTTTCTTTATAGTACTAGACAGCAGACAAACATTAGCAGTTCCATCCTTCCTACTTCTTCCAAAAGGCTAAACTCCTCTGTGGCAGAGTCTGTATTTCCCCAGGGAAAACAAAGAGAATCCTATGGTTCAGTCAAGCACCTCGAGATGAATTCAGGTCTTCCTTTCTTTACTTGAAAGAGGAATTGTTGGCAGAGACTGCTGCTCTTCCTGCACTTAATATGGGGTACCACATCATGCCCCGTGCTCTGAGGATTCTGGTGCTCTGAGGAGTGGCAGAGTCCAGAGGGAACAATTTATTTACGAATATGTCAAACAGTAGAGAACCACAACAGTTTCCTGCCACCTCCACCCAGCAAAATCCATACTGCACAATCAGAAATATCTTGCTACTCAACTCAGCTTGTATGAAGAAATTAAGATTTTTCTACCTCCCTAATTCATGTAGGTAGTAAGACCATGGGAATTACAGGACACTTGTAATTCCACAGCAAATTAAAACTTAGTCCTAAAACCACAAGAAACTTAGAAGCCAAGTGAAAAGGCAGTTTTGTCTTGTGACAGAACGAAAAATCATAATTTTGTATTAAGAACCACCAATAAAAATCCCGTACTGAGAAGGGGATACTTTCAAAGGAGGTAGTTATTAAATCTTTAAATTATAATTAATGTCAAAAATAGAAAAGGTAATTAATTTCTCTTTAAATAAATTTAAAATAATGTAAGTGGAAGTAAACTTTTATTTTCATAATTTATCACAGCAGTTCCTGAGCAAAGATCATTGAGAACAGAGGCTCCTAACTGTGGCACTGTGAAATTGGTCCCAGCAGAAGTATTAGAGAGTAGTTCAGTTCTGGGGCTCCCAATGAGCAGTACTGGCATTATATTTATATTACTTCAGACCTCAAAAGTGAATTCCTTTAAGAAGTACTAATTCATTGGTCCAAAGAAGCCAACTTCTCACAATTTCTTCAACGAGACACATCTAAGTTAAGGAGGCTCCTCTAAAAGATAAGTAAACTCCCGAAATCCATCCTTTAAAAACGTATTACTGCTTTTGTTAGGTGACAGCATTATTCAGCCAAATAAAACCAGAAAATGCTAACAATATGTATATAATCATATTTTAAGTCCACTAACCTCTGAGTATTTTTCTAGTTACTCATGCAAAAAAAAAAAAGTAAAAATCATTTTGCAAGAACTGAGGTCATCTGAAATATTTACATCTCTAATACTAGTAAAGATCACAGAATCACAGAATATATCCCGAGTTGGAAGGGACCCATAAGGATCATCACGTCCAACTCCTGGCACTGCACAGGTCTACCCAAAATTTTAGACCATGTGACTAAGTGCACAGTCCAAACGCCTCTTAAATTCAGACAGGCTTGGTGCAGTGACTGCTTCACTGGGGAGCCTGTTCCAGTGTGCAACCCCCCTCTCAGTGAAGAACCTCTTCCTAATGTCCAACCTAAACCTCCCCTGCCTGTGTTATTCTTTTCATGTATTGGAGATTAATGTGCAATTTGGCCTTTTAGTGTTTGTTTTATAATATGACTCCCTGTAATCTGAAATAAAATGAATTAAATTTAAATTTCTAACAGCACTTAGCAGTTTCTTTAAAAGGAGTTATATCTGGCATACTTACAGTACTTCAAAACACCGATCAACTGCTCAGATACTTATTCAAAACAAACAACAAAAGACCACAAACACATAACAACAGCAACATCAAATCTGATTTCATACTGAAAGGCCCTTGTGCAGGAGAAAATACTTCTTGGGCTCTTACAGTACCACCAACAGTGATCCCAGACTCTGGAAAAGTAGAAGTCCCTTAAGGCAGCAGGAGTTTCTAAATACTCAAAAACTCTAAAAGAAAATCAATCAAATCAAATCACACTCCTAAGTACTTAGGCATAAGCCTACAAAACTAAATTTAAGGACCTATTTTTATTTAAAACTTTGACTTAGCTCAAGTTTGGTATTTCCTTTTTTTTTTCCCCCTCTCCAAAATATTGAATCATTTGACAGCTTTTTTCCTTGCTTCTATTTACACAAATATTAGTAAAATCTTTTCATCAAAAAATAGAACTTCGAGGTGAAGACCCACATTACTGTATTACGTAGGAGTCTCATTTGTATTCTAAACCTCACCTCTTTCCTCACAAGGAGGAGGGAATCAAAATTTGCCAATGAACGTACAAGTTTCTCCAGAAATTCAAGGCAGTCTTTCTGAAATGTTTATATATGACAAGCTGACTTATAAGTATTGCGTATATAAAAAAGTCAATAGTGTAGGCAGTATTTTCAAAACACGTTTGACCATTTAATGTTTTATTGTTCAAAGGTTTCTCTAAAACCTAAAAAAAAAAAAAAATGAATTGATTTTCTGTCAAAAAGAATCAAACCACTTTCTCCATCGCTGTTATGGTGAAAAGAAAAATACTGAACCTAAAACCATGAGGGAAACACACACAGAGACCAGCGATTACTGTCCTGAAAAAAAAAATATTTGTTTCTACAATACATAAATGACTCTTTTCTTCCAATGTTGAAACCTAGAATCATTTAACAAAACAGAGGAAGGAATTCAGACAGTAAGTTATTGGCCTTATGTAGCTGATGGAAGAACCCCAAAACATATCCATTCTCTGACAAATAAAACATCCCTTTTTAACAGCAGTGGTAGCAAACGTCCAATGTTTAGTCTCCAGTAGTTTCAGCATATAGTCACAATTGTATTTTAGAATGATATACTATTTTACATTGAAACAAGAAGGTGATGCTTTTCCGTACTTTGTTCTGGAAGCCAAAAAGATCAAATAAAAATAACTGGCCCTCACACTTCAAATAAGAATATTTCTGTTAAGAAGTTACTTGAGAACTGAAAGCATTAATTCATCATTTTCTTTTAAACTCCAGTACTTTCAGCAAAACCCCAGAAGCTAAAACCTAAATATTTTAGCTGGCTTGATGCTGTGCATTTCTTGGAAAATTAACACTATGTCAACTCATTCTGCAGTTTGTTTTCTCAACTTTTTTTTTCCCTTGTTGCAAGATGTTCTCCTAAATATGCAAGCTTAGAATTTAGACAAGCTCACTTGAGCGTTGATGCCATATTTTGAAAATTAAAAATGCAAATCAAAATGATTCTATGAACTGTGAAGGTTTGCAAGTTTCTGACCAGAGATGGAATTTCAGTTCTCAGCCTACTCTTCCTTCTCTGGGTTATTTATGGTTGTCCTATTAAACTACTGTGAAAAAAGTCATCCCCAAAAGACAACATTACCCTAAGGAACAAACTCGATCCATTGTCCTCTTCGCCACATTCTTGATTACATCCTTTGATTTTTGCTCCAGATTTAGACAGCTCATAAGCCAAGTTTTAAACCAGATGCCAATTTTCTAAACTCAACACGGGGTTTCTGAATATCTTATCATACATCTAGCTTCTTAGTTTTGTTTTCTGTACTACAAGTACAATCTGTTTGTGTACTTCAACACATGATTTCAAGAGCAAAGAAAGCTCTCCCTTTGGATTAAAAAAAAGTATCAAAGTAAAGAAACAAGAAAACATCCTATAGTTTGAATTTACAAAAACGTTTTGCTGATTATCTCAGCACAACTAAAATGGCATAAGAAGTCTGAATTGTAGGTAAATTACCTTTACTGGCAGAATGCTCGGTGTATTGTAATTCCACATAGAAAACATACTGAGACTACTGAGATGGTAAAAATATCCTGGGAACACAGCTTAAGCAATTCTATGGATATTCAGCTTCAGTACTCTTAAAACCATCATCAGCTCTTAGTTTTTTTGTTCATATTAAAAAACTTTTCGAAAAATGTTAGTGAGGAAATTACTTTGGGTGCTCTTTTAAACTGAGTGGAGTACAGGCATCCATAGAATCAGCAAAATTCTGCTGTTTCTGCCATTTTGTTTGACATAAACCACTGAAAAAGGAAACAGAGAAGGGTCAGTATCAAAGGAAGAACCTAGGCACCCAACCTTCAATCACAATGCACGCTTGAAACCCATACATTAAAACCCATATACACATATAAATCTTAAAACACTGAAAGTACAGTTGAACAGGATTCCTAGTCAAGACACTGGTATTATTAAAGCAACAATCACTGGAAAATACCCAATTCACTATTCAGAAGCCTGCAGAACTACTAGAATCCACCAGCCAGGTTGTGGACGCAATTTAGTATTGCTGAGAGCATGCAAGTACAAGACAGCCTTGACCAAAGCTGCACGTATGTTGAAATTAGAATTCAGATTTTGTTCACGTATCAAGAGGAGTACATATGTAGATGATGTGCATACACCACCTTTGTTAATGTTGCACTGGAGAAAGGAGATACAAGCACTATGAAAATCAGAAATGTTTTGTGACCCTCTGGAGGCGTCTCTTTCAAAAAATGAGCAAAATAGTGGACAAAGAGCCAGAAATTATCTAAAACGGGGAGTTTGCTTTCCTGACGATCTCTGTAAAGTTTTACCCCATCTGGCCTGCAACAGGCATGCTATGATAGCCTGTGCCTCCAGTAAAAACCCTGCCACTCCATAAGAACAAAAGATCTGTGGCTGCATATTAGTATGTCACCGCTTCTTTTCGGGTGGTGGTGGGACCAGGAAGGGGGAGACTGGGGAAAACAGAACTGCATGAAGACCCTTACAATACCCAGGAGTGTTTCAGCAATTCTCAGTATTGCCATTCTTTCGCAAGGAAAGCCGTTTACCGTGTGCTAAAGGGAGCACTATCTACAACATAAAAAGCAGCATGAAAGCTTTGCAAGCTGTTATTTGTCTAATCAATCAAGCAGGTTCACAAATACATTAAATCACAGAACATATTGAACTAAGGTGACTGTATTTAAAAAAAAAAAACAAGCTGTAATTTACTCAAGAGCTCTATGGCAGTACAGCTGCTTGTCTCCAAAGGTAGATGCATCAGACAACAAAAATCACAAAAAGCTGCATGACCTTTCCGTATCAACAGCAGGCAGTTGAGTCTTCCTTCAATCTGCAAATCAGCTAAACACCCAAAGTAATGGATCTGCCACACAGAGGAAGAGATAACCAGCCACGGACCTGGCACGCATAAAAGACAGCAAGACAAGTAGAGAAGGCTTAGTTTTGCCACATTGTAGGCCTGATTTATGTTTCCTGCTCTTACCAAACTGAACTCTTGAAACCTCTCAGCCCCTTTGTTCACCAAACGGGAACAGGAAGAATGACTGCCTTCTGACACACAGACAAAAGGCTTTGGCTGGCAACAAAGCATTGCACACAAATACTCGATTAGTAAAACGGGTAAGAGCAAGAACAGATACCTGATGTGGCAGGATCCTTCCTCTATCCAAGAGGGGGATATTCAAAACATCAGTCAAATGAACAGTGTCTCACTGGCAACAGCACTAAATTTACCAACACTCAAGTTTATGGCCCACCCTAGTGACACCCCTTTCAGTTTTCCAGCCCTAGGGTTCCTCCTCCTCAGCTCCTCACCCACAAGCAAAACAGCCTGACTCCTAACAAAATAAAACAAAAAAGTTTCAGCTGAAGTGTTACAAATGACAGGTTCCACAGCAAATGCCTCGTTTTTATGTACACACTCTGTTGAAAAGTTATCAAAATGCCAGTAAATAACTGTCTGAATCTGTGAGAACACACTGTAGTAAATGCTAATTCGGGCACTTCAGTACCTCGTTACTCTACAACTCACTCCTATTACTAGAAACCAGACAGCAGTTACTGTCATGCCATGCCATGCCAGCAGCAAGCTTCATGTATTAATTCCTATTACGCTTGCAACAAGAAAGTTGATCAATTTACAGGTTGGACTCGGTGGACAGAGAGCTTCCACCCTGAGATTTATATGGAGTCAGTAAGTGCACAAAGGGCACGTCACTGCTCAGCGAGTTCGGAACTTGTCAACGTGCCAGTCAATTCAATCTGGTACATCTATTACAAGAAAGCCTCCGTTTCCATTACGTAAGGTGTAAAAATAAGCTCTGCATATCCCCTAAAATTAGTTCAGATGCTTTACGTGATCCATCAAATCATGGTATCAGGTAAATCAGTATCCACTATGTGATGACAATACCTGCACTGACCTGCACTTCACTCCCACAGGGATATATGCAACCTATTTTTTTAGACCATGCTTGATCTATAATATCCAAGCAGCTCACAAGCTATCACATCTGTAGTCCTCTTTGTCCCTCACACAAAAATATGCTTTTAAACTGAAATCATGCTATGCCAATACATGGCAGACTAAATTATTTTCAATGTCAGTCAAAAAAGGAGAGACTGAATTCCTCTAGCAAGTCAGACAAAACTCTTCTTACTACACTGGCATTTATTTTGACGATGATTTTCAACATCTTAAAACTGACACCTTTTCTGACAAAGGCAAGAATTCCTATTTCGCGTGGGTTTTGCAAAAGTTGCATGTAAATACAATTACCCAATACTGCGATACAAAATCCTGCTCTCACTGACATTGTACAGTCACCCAGCACCCAAGGTACACAGATGAGAAATGCACAGTGGCATCAACTGAGAAAATATGAAACATCGCTTTGGTTGCACTTTGGAGGTGACTCAGAGCTCAGAAGATATCCATGAAGCACCCTCAAGCACTGCATTCTCCAGTGCCCAGCTGAGGAGAGGAATTGTCAGACCAATCACACAGGCATGGCCAAAAAGCTCTGTCCACACAAGAGAGATATTAAAGAGGTTCCAGAATCCAACTGTGCCATTTAGGCTTATAATGTGTCAAAACGTTGTAACAAGCTGAGGTAATGATCAGACGTTAAAAACTACATATAGGTACAACTGGTGTTTGTAACCACAATGTCAAACTAAGTGATGACTAAAGAAGGTCTTTTTAAAAAAAAAAAAAAGGCCCCCAAATTAAATCAAGTGTGTTTACAAATCAGATTCTGGTTTTCTGTCTTGAAACTGCTTAAAAGTTGATACATGGTGTCCTTGAAATGTTACAATACATTATCATGGGTGACTACTTCCAATAAGCTAATTAGCTTCCTTGCTCCTAAAGTGAAATGAAAGCCTTTTATAAGCAACTTATGATGAGTTATAAAATCTGAAGCAGAAAAGTAATCAACCATGCAAATACAGAATAAAGCAGTATACTGTAAATGCTAACAACAGACATGCTATAAATAAAAGCTGTTAAGAAAACTGCTCAAGGTCAAATTTCATCAGCCCTATTTGAACACTTCAGCCTGTGGGCCTTTTTAGTTAGAGTTTGTAGCCGTACCTACACCAGAATAAAATTATTATTCTGACAGGATTAGAGAGTATGTAATTGTTTTAAAAATATATTATTCTGTGGAATTAAAGACAGTAAAGTAAGGCAATCTTACTAATCACAAGTAATAATAATAATAATAATAATTCATGCTTCATGAAACAAAAGTCTTGTATCGAGATCTCAGAAAACAAGTGGGCAAATCATTCTCTTATCTCTAATCTTGTTACTCAAATTCGCAGATCATTTCAGCAATCTTGTATTTCAATCAACCAAAACAATCAGGTAGAATTATTTTTTATTGTCCTTGTCTTCCACATAGAAGTGTATTTATTAGGACTAGAAGTATTTAAAAAAAATGCTTATTCAAATAGTTTGCCCATGAAGAGCAGCTTATTTTTGTGAGAAAAGATTCTGCAGCTTTTCCTAACTTAAAAAAATAACGCAAGATTTTTTTTTTCCCTTGCAACTTGTTCACATATTGCACTTCAAGGATCTGTATAAACAAATGGTGTTTTTTGTTCTCTCTGATTCTAAAGCACTAGGCACAAGTCTCAAGTGCTTGCTTTGAAAATTGCAGGGCCTGATCCAATCAACATCCACATACTTTTGTTTAAACATTCCTCTGCAGCAGGAGCTGAAGTTGTTTTTACTAAGATTTTTAAAGCAATCTGAATATAATCATTTATAATATCACCTGGTAAAACCTTTCTACTCTGAAATGCAAATTTCAGAATCAATTTACTTGTAAACATTCATTTGAAAAAGTAAAAAAAAAAAAAAAAAAAACTACTTTCTCAGAGATTCCACTTATATGAAGCAGAAAAATGGGAAAGCAAGACAGCTGAGACTCTTCGAACCTGCTTTCTCCCATTTTTTGTATCTTTAATAAAAAGATACTAAAAATGCTGCAACTTACCAATCAGAAAGGAGGCATAAAGTAGTACATCAGGCATGTTGTTTTTAAAAAGCTACAGAATAAAACATTTTCCTGGAGGAAAAACAATCCAGAGCAATCAGAAAGCCAAAAAAAAGCCAAACCAGAATTGTGACAACTAATGAATGGCTTACTTAAGGTGTATTTCAAAAGCTGGATACAGCAGCCAGGAACAGTTTTAAATGTCTCCAGCTGCAAATGCTCACCTTTGCCTCTATATACCAATCACTCAAAACAGAAAGGTCAATTTAGAAGATTTCCCATACAGGTATAAAACCCACTACGACACCACTCTCAAATCCCAACTGATGAGGGCTGGCAGAGGGTCTGACATTACTTCAGACACGAGGAATAGAAGGAATCATGTATCAGAAAACTCAGACACCCACAACTAAGGAGGTCAAGTCAACAGAAGCATATGGCATTCTGTCTGTGCACTGCCTTCAAACAATAAGGATAATTAAACACATGATTTGTTTGAGAGGAGATATTGGCAGCACTTGATCTGGTTTTCTTTTAAAAAGAAAGAACAGTAAGCTACAGTGATGGAAAAAAAATAAAGAAATCTCACATTTGCAGCTGCTTTGTCCTGACCCGCCTGTTCACCTAAGTAGCATTCACTCTTCTTTGCCTAGTAAACAACGCCGCCCAGGACTCTACGGACAAATTAATCCTCAAAGGTTTTTAGATTCCAGCTTTTTTTTTTTTTTTTTTTAAACTCCCAGTGCTAAGAAGCACTGTCAACTCTGCTGGCATTTCTTCTTTAAAGGGAAAGTGATATAAAAAGGTCACTGAAATCATTTGCTAAATCAGTCCCACAATAAGCAATCAGCATTTAACACATCTCTAACCCCAAACAGAAACAGTAAGGAATAAATATGAGCTTCATAGATTCTACTCCCAAAAAGCAAAGCAGACCAAGGAAAAATATTGTAACTTCTGCCGTAGACATACATAGCACAAAAAATTCAATTTAAGAAATTAGTAAGAGCTCAGATGAACATGTAATTCATTGATTTTATGTAATTTGGATATTAACTCTTTACGGTGTCAGAAAAAAAACATTACCTTTAAACAACCTTCATCAAAAGCCTCCTCGCTTGGACAGTTCCTACTTGTCTTGTACAAGACTCAAAGTGTACGACTGTATAAAGGAAGCTAGGAAGTGGTCAATAGTAATGTCACACTATTACCTCAAAAACACAATCTGCAGTGACAGCTGTTACAAAGATCATTATGTCATGATTATTTTTCAAATTAACTACCAATTAAAAAGCCATGCTACAGCTCTGACTAAAATGTTATGCAGAAGAACTGCTGCTTAAGCAAGCATGAAGCTCCAGTTTGGGCAGACATTACAATCATAGCACTGGAACACTTTACTTTGAAGATACGGGATAGGTCGATATCTAGCACTTCTGGCAACGCTGACGGGCTGAAGCACATGAGCTGAAAAAAAGCACATCCATTGCATTTTTTGTACATTAAAATAAAACAATCCGCTCTACATTTCTGCAGAAATATGTTAAAGCACACTCTGCATCCTTTTGTTAGGTTTGTTTCCATCATTTAGTTATTCTTACCAATAAAAGACAGTATCTTCTTAAAACTACAGAATAGCTAACTATTCTCCGTTCTAACCAGACATACAAAAGAAGCCGTAACTGCTTCTGCAGATCCTAGCAGAGGGCGGCTTTGTAACAATGTGTGGTATTGCAATTCCACCACTAAATACAACACCAAAAACTAACCCTGGTACAACACTGTTCTCTCCCATCTGATACAAGAGAACAAGAGACAGCCCTTTCACCTGAAGTACTTAGAGAGATTTGCTGACAGTGTAAACAAATGTAATTACCTTTAGGTAATTCAACCCCTTTCAGTCAGCTTGACTAAAAGAAGTCATCGGTGACATCTCATGTTTCTCCTCAGACCTCAATCACCCAATATTTTCAGCTGCTTTCTACAAGCAAGTACATATACTCATATTGAGATACCAAACCAAAAATATATAATTAATATATACATATTTCTCTGCATATGACTTTTTTATAAGCTACTGAGCTTCTAATCCAATTTACTAAAATAGCGTTCTCTACCATAACAGAAGTTATTAAAGCGGGGTTCTTGATTTTCCTTGTTATTGACTTAAGTCAAAACTGGAAAAGGAATTTGAAAGAGAAAAAAGTCTCCATAAAAGTTCACAGTATAACCATTTTGTCGAACATGTTTATTAGCCAAACCAGTGTGCACGAACAGTTAACTAATTTCCAAATCAGCTGGGATCAGAGAAAGCTTGAATGACTACCAGTCACTCACATCTCAGTAACAGCCAGTCATTAACTGAATCTGCATCCTACACTTTGACTTTTTTTTTCTTTTTTTAAAAATCTTTTGCATATCTGATGCCCCCGCATCATCTCTCTGCTTTAACAGCTACAGTTGTAGCTATATTTTAAAGTTAAAGTTTTAGTCAAGGGTTACACACGTTATTCCCTGCATTCATGATGCAACTTGCATTAGAAAACTCAAAAAAACCTAACTCATCTGAAATCAGCTTGTTTCTGCCTTCTCCAGCTCTCATTACACAAGTAAATCGCATTGTTAACAGTAGGCACCGTTAAATGCACAGCCGGAACCAAAGCCAGCCAGTGCCTCCCACGGTGCCTAGAGCCGAGGGACCTCCTGGCTCAAACGAGGAAATCAAAAACTCTTGGTTAAGAACCGAGATTAAGGTGCAAGTTCAGTCCTTTTTGTTCTGGAATTATCTGTAAGTTTTAAATAACTAAAATTTGGAGAATATTGATGACAGACTTAAATACTAGTTAGCAGGAGCATTACAATAGACGCAGATAGGGCTGTATTTGGAAAAGCACAGAATCAGGTACTCCAGTTCAGAGATGACAATCATGCTAACCGATTGTAAGCACTGGTGTATCTCAAGCCTATAATTATGGCATTAGAGCAATTAAAAATTCAACCCTAGCTGGACACCTGAAATTAGTTCAATCCCATTTCTAACATGGAATCGATGTATCATTTTCTGTCATTGTTTCACAGGCTTAACTTCTATATGAATAAAAACAAAATAAGTACAAGGTTAAAAATCTGAGGAGGATGAGGGGGAACACGACATGTTTGATTTTATGTCATATGCAAATACTAGAACAAATATATTTCAACAGATCAGAATTTCAATCATGGCAAACAAAGCTGTAAACAAAAAGAATGGTCTGAAAGCAGCAACAAACACTTTTTCACAAGGTTAGAGAAGGTGCTACTTGGTTTCAAGTTAGACTTAAAGTCATTGGAATGTATCACTTGAATAAGAAGCTGAAAGATTGGGCTTTTCACAAAAAAGTACAAAATATTCAGTGCAGAAAACTAACATTTTGGTTTAACTTTCTCAAATCACCACATTAATTACATATTTTTAATTTTTTTTCCATTACACTACTCTTCATCAGTATTATTCAACGTTAGTTTGTGACGCTACATTGCCACATGTATTTGTATTTCAAATGGGTTAAGGTTTCTGAGTACAATTATAACTTTCATATTAATCTCTTTCACAACAAGGAAGCAAAGACTTTGTGGAAGATCTAGCCCAGTGTAGGAATTATCCCCACAAAAGCAGAGATGCAAGAAGCATCATGTGGTTATAAACTACATCTTAACAAAGATGAAGTGAAATATATTTTAGTTTTCCACTACAGGAAAGACTTTTTTTTTAAAAACTAGATTCATTCAAAAGCTCTTTTTTCATTACAAAAATTGTGGATGTAAAATTACATTTCTATTTTTGAAAGATGCAAATCAACACATCCATAGGGTAGAAGTTTTTCAGTGTCCCATTACTTTTACACCATTATTGAAGTATATAAATCACTCTGCTGTGCAACTTTTTATCAGTGATTATGAAAAGTAGAGTCAACTGCATCAGCCACCAACTCTACGTTTTCCCTTACACACCACAAATGGCAACACCCACTTTATCGGAAAAAGTTTAACCATCAGCTTCCTACGTTTAATTTCCATTTGCAAAATGCACCTATAACCTCTCAATAAAGAACACAGCAAAGCAGCCATGAATGTCTTTTTCCTTTATGGGGCATTTAACAACAGTAAGCTTACCTACAAACAGCAAGTAAGATGTATACGAGACTAGGTTTGGATAAGAGCAAACAGCTTTAGGACAGGTTCTTGCCAGCCAGGGGGCTACGCTCTGCTAATTCAAAAAAAGGACCAAGTACAAAAATATAGCTGTGAGGGCAATCAGCAGCAGTCTGCCCTATGCTTTGAAGCAGGATTTAACCAGCAGCATCGGGAACAACCAAAAAATACAATTTGTAATTTGCGTGCAAACGTCTGCCCAAGTTTGACGTGAAGTGGTGCTGCCTTCCTCACCTCGCATGCCAGTAGTTTGGTGTGACCAGCGAGAGCCAGGATTGTGGGGTGGGGAGGGAACACCCAAAACCCAACGTAGATACTGCAGCCGCACAAGCTCCACCGATTTGTTTTCCTACAGCTCCTTCCACACCTTCTCACTCCTGGGGACGCGAACCCCAGCCGCCAGAGCTCCCAGCTGCCCAGAGCGGAGGCTCTGTCCTATTCCTGTTTCCTCAGCATGTGCAGGAATACAGCATCACTGAGAACATCAAATGGGAAATATGCAAGAGGCCAGACTAAAATAAAAACACTACGGAGTGGCAGGAGGAAAAGGATGCTACGGCATGCCTTCGGACAGAAGGAGCTGCAAAGACATTTCAGCTCTTGAAAAAAGTCAACCACAGCCATCCTACTTTCATTACCTGAGTCAACAGTTTATCGGTCTGACTTCACTAGAGAACAACTTAGTCATTGGCACTGCTTGTAACAAGATACCGAAAGAGGGACATATTATGAACGTTCTAGCACCCTTTTTTTTTTTTTTTGCTGCTGCATGAGGGTGAACTCTCAGCCTCACCCAATTCAAATCTTTGATCACTGCAAACTACACGTAGCTAAAATGCCACAAAACCTGATGCAACTCATCCCCAAAACACAAGACAGCAAAGTCTTCTGTTCAGTTCTAGCTCATTCCAAGTTAAAAAATTTTGTCACTAAGACTCAGTTAAATACAGTTAAATTTAAAGCAATGTATTGTAAATACAGGGCAAAGCATTAGTTTATTTTTAAGCACACACAGACACTATAAAAATGCACATTTACTGCATACAACTGCCTTCTCAGTAAAGCAGTGTGCAGGAGGAGAACAAGGGAAAACGAGCCCTGACTTAATAAAGGTCATCTCTAGCTCTGAATGTGCATGTCCCACTTACATCAAAGAGAGAACAGCCACTACACCAGCACGTGTCTTCACATGGGAGTTTCAGAAAGGTCTCCCGTACTTCTGCTCAGAGCCTCCCTGATCACCAGATAGGTTTGCGCAAAGCAAAAGTGTTTAACCCTCATGCTTACAGGTGAACAAAGCCTTCAACACATGCACCTCTATACGTTCTCCTGGGGGCGACTCCCAGCACACACGCCAACCAGCTGGGCAGTGGCTGAGCAGCTGACCCCTCTCGGTCATCCCTAAGGCAGGGGGACTCTCATGGAACTGCTCAGTAACGACTTATCACAAATACGCACGTGCATGAAACTTCCTAAAGGTGTCACTTGCTGTGCATGCTTAAACAATCACTGCATACGCAATCGGGATTTCTGGTCAGACTGTCATCTGGTCAGCAATAGGACACCTGCACAGCAGCAGCCACCCAGCTGGGGGCTAACAGAGCCTGCATCTGAAGGATTTCTGCCCAGGCCAGATTTCCATAAAGAAAAAGAAGTCATGTCCAGCAAAACCCAGGTACCCCAAACCTTCTCCAAGAATCATCAGTCATATTACATGCTCAGGTATGTATGTCTTGGATTAACTCGGCTACAGACCAATGTGGCACAGAAAACAAAGCACACGGGAAAACAAAACCACGACACGGGAAGAAAAGGCAACCTAAAAGCTTTCAAAAGTCATAACATGATTTGTTTCCAGCACAGAATTGTCAATAACTACCTGGGAGTCCCTGTACATGTAAACTGAGGCTCTTACATTAAACTAAGTTAGTTAATTAACTGTTTAACATTCTAATACATCAGGAGTAAATCCATCTAACAAAAAATAAAAGCGATCCGAGGAGCACTACCACGTCACAATTAACAATGCTACCCTAAGAGCTAAAACTTTTTAGAAATTCCTACTAGCTTGGGCACAAAATTCAAGTACTGTAGAAGTTGGTTATTGTTTCTGCACTTACTAGTGGATAGAGGCTGCTGATGCTCCTTGCTTCTCTGTGCATCAGTGACTGTGTTGAACAAGCTTGGTTTCCAAATACAGATTCTAACTTTTACTCCTTGCAAAAAACCTTAGAATCAAAGCTTTACCACACTCCCATATTGCTGCAAATCACCAGCACCACACGTCAAATGTGATTCCATCATACCTGTCATATTCAAATCTCTCTTCAGTAGCACCTCTACAGTTTTTCTGCTAGGGACTGTGCAACTAAAGAATAGGGCTGTTTATTTAGCCAATTACTTGAGCAGTAAATTGTAATGGAAGAGAGATCTAGTTCAGCCCATATCTGAAGCATCTGAGGAAACTTGCATGTTCTTGGTGTTGACATGCGAAGACCACGATGCATCTGTGGGCCACAATAGCAACATCTATGCACGACAAGCATAGGGAACTTTTAAATTATTTTTGAGAATACGAGATTAAAATGATATATTGCTGCAAGCAAAAATAGGGTTTCTGCTGTTTACTGCTAGATGGATGGGTGGCGTGTCTGTGGGAAGCATCTGCAGGAATAGACAGAAAGTTGCATGAAAGTCAAGGAGACAACCAGAAAAGCAGCTGGAAGCGCAGCTCTAAAAGACTGTCTAGAGTAATTGCTTTTTAGGCAGAGACTAGCTGGAATAAAGCCTTGCACTGTGAGCAAGGAAACCACTTTCTATTCACTTTCTGCCATGTTCGGTGCAACAAAACATAGTGCATTATAAACAAACAAAACTAAATTATAGACTTACCAGTGTCCCATCCTAAAAAGAAACAGCTTACAGGATTCTAATCCTAAAAATTGCATCGATAAAGGGAAAAGCTTTTTTGCTGTCCAGATAGCAAATAAAGTTGGGATTACGCAGCAGGAATAGGGTTATTGAATAAGATACTACCCTAAACTGTGGGGGTGGGGAAAAAAAAAAAAAATCACACAAAAATAGAAAAATCTCCAAGTTGCTTGTTTTTAACAGAATATTTTAAAGGTTCCTAGCCATAGAAAGGTCAGTGAACATTAACAATGAAAGGCTAAATGAATCTGCTAAAATACAAGCAAACACTTTGTGTATTTTAAGGGATCAACTGTTCACAATAATAAAGGGCAACTCCTGCATATCTTATGCAAACAATATTATTTAGTAATGAAACGTACTGGCAAGTCAGTCTTGGCACAAGGAGAGAGAAACTTGGCCAAGGTCAAGCAGACCTCGTAAGGACTCAGGTTAGAAGGATCTTCTAGGGGTCATCTAGTCCAACCCCTGCCCCCTCAGAACTAGTTTCAGCAACACTACTAGTTCACAGTTGGATTGTTCCTGCCAGCCGTATATCTTCCCTACCTGAGCTTTATTTTGTGGTTGTCATGTTGACTTTAAAAACCAGTGCGACTCGCACTTGTTGTGCTAGCCCTAATCTCCATTGGTCTCAAACAGGCTGCTGGTGTTTGACTTGCCATCACTGGCATAACCTGTTCTTGAAAATGCCTACAAGGGAAGTTCTTCACCCCTCCCAGCAATCTACTTCAGTACGTAACTGTACTTGCCATTACAAAAACTCCTTCTGGTATCTAACCTTACTCTCCCTCCCTCTCCATTTCAATTTCAATCCATTACATTGTATTATCCAGGATGGCCTGGAACAACAGGTACGTCCTTTCTTTTGCAAGAACTCTTAAACTATTTGAAAATTATCTTCTCTTCTCACACCTTCCCTTTAAGCTAAGCAATGGCAGTACAGACTCTTTCCTTACAGCATACATTTTTTCATCTTTGATCACTTGTTGCTTCTTTGAACCCTACCCTAATGAATCCGTTTTCTTTGCAGTGCACCATCCAGAAGCAGAAATAGTGCCGAGCAGAGCAGAAAAACACTTTCTGCGTCTTGCTGGGATATTATACTTTAGATGTCTTTACTTCCTAAGCACCCCTTTTCTGCTCAATTTCTTTTGATCTCTGCAATAACGTGATGACTCATGTTTAGCATGTGACTTACAGTAAACTGTCATTCCTAACCAGAATCCTAACACCAACTTTCTTCTGTATGCATACATTTGATCTTCTGCCTTACTGCACCCTGTGTTTTGTCTGGGGCATTTTCACCTACTTTCAACAACACTTTAGATTTGATTCGTCTCAACCCTCCATTCACTCCCCTTCTTGACTAGGTCTCCAATTTGCGTAAGTTACTTTAAACCTCAGCCTGTCTCCATTGCTCTTCCCAGCATGCTGCTGTTTGAAATTTAGAAAGCACTCGCCCCTTTTCATCACCCAGATTCACTGACAAAAATATCAACTACCATCAAAACCAGGACAGATCATTGTGAAGCCCTTCTTGCTCACTCCAAACTCTGAGGACATACCTATTAGTAACTACTCTGGGAAGACACTATTAGCAAGAAGATAAACACATGCTGGCTTATCATCCATTGGAAATGCATCTTTATAGACACATTTGTGGATACATATTTTACAGCAGAGCTGTTCTGGTATGAACAGCTGTGTCAGATGCAGCAGTCTTTCCTGGGCTGGCTAAATCTCTCTTGTGATAGCCTCTGCATGAGAGCAGCAGCCAGTGTTTTGGAGGAGTAATGCAAGCACAGACGACTCAGGCTGGAGAGCTATTAAAAGAACCCACGCAGAGCAAAAGCACCGACTCTCCCCAACTCCGAGGGCTGGATCGCAATCAAGAGCGGCACCTCAAGCTGTTGGCTGAGACTGGCCCCATGAAACACTGGTAGCAACCACACTTTAGAATCTCATCAGCTGTCACGCTAACATAGCTAGCAGTTTACAAACAAAGCAAGAGGACAGAGCAGTGCTGCAAAAGCCCCTCTGGCTGTGATTCTTCCCAGTGCAGCTCATTAAAATCACTGGTGTCAGTAGTTCAGCTGCAACAGGCAAGACAGACACAGAGATCCTGCACACCTCAACACCGCCCATCGGAACAGCTGGGGTGTACATCCCCCTGCTCTGTTCGATTCATCTGGGACAGCACGATCACAACCTGCACAGGAATCACGGCAACTGTTCCAAACCTGCATTCCTGACTGGCCTTAATGCAATTCAACTTCTGTTTTTAGTATCAGTAACCCATCTGCCAATTTGTCAGCTTTGGAAACTAAGCTTGTAATGTATTTCAAATAAAAACCAGAGTAACGTTCGTGTGCTGGTGTTAAAAAGAAAAAGGAAACTCCCATTTCCTTTAATTTCAGTTTCTGGAAGATCTGCAACAGAATTTCCAAAGGAAACCAACACTTCCTTTCCATTTAACAGGGGAAAAAAAAAAAAAAAAGAAAGAAAAAAAGAAAAGAGACCTCCCCCCCCCCCAACAAGTTGACCAATACAAATTTTCATATGCACATTCTACTTAAGCATCCCATTCTTTCCCTTGCCCTGCCTCCACTCTTCCCAGTTTGTAGTCTGTTTGACATTTTTTGATTGATAGGTCTTAATTCACATCACTAGGAAACTGGCACATAACCGAAGATCAGAATGTGCTGCCGCTGGTCCGTAATCAGCACTTACCCAGATAACAGCTTCTCTTAGGATCAAAGCATAAACTACAGTAGGCTATGGTTGCAAAGTACTAACATGCATCTTCTAGATTTCTACTCTACTTCTAAGGAGAATATATGCAAAACCATTGCCAAGAAAAAATAATCCTCTCCTCCCTGCCCTATTTCTTCTGTGGTTCTGTAGGACTTTTCTCCCTCTGGGAACCAACATTCCTGGTTCTTATTCCAAAGTTTTCCATCATTGGCTGACACCTTTATTTTAGGCCAAGTTACGTTTTCCTATGCTTGTTTTTAAGGTTAGATATTTTTCAGCACATAAGATTATCGTGACGGAGAATCAGTGGGGTAATTCTATTGTGAAAATAGCTGGAGGAGAAAGAAGACGACAGTTTCATTGTAGAGCCCAGGCCATTTCTCATTCTTGCTCCAAAGGAGAAAAAAGCTTGCACTTAACACAAGACAACAGTAGCTCCATACATATATTCTATACATGCAAACATATTCCATACATGTCCTCATCACTTCCAGTAGCCAAGTGCCTTCTGAAAGTGACACAAGACGCAGCCAACTACTGTCTGTCTCCACAAACAAAACGTGCTGCTGTGCTCTTCTCTTAAACCCAAAGGCGGCAGGATCAGAGTAGGACTTTCACATGGGAAGCAAGTGACAAGGTTTGCTGAGGAAGCTCATCCTACCATACCAGCCCTAATTCAGCAGAGGTATTTACCTTCTTTACCAATTTCCACGCTCTGGTGACAAACATCAGGAAATTTGTTGGGCCCCAGAAGCTCCTCCTGGAGCATTATGTACTCACATCACTGTCACATTAAATATCCAAGCACCAAGACTACACTCTCTACATAGCACGCGACAGCTTTGATGCAATTTTTGTGACTGGTGTAACAGGTACAAAGTACTATTTTTTACTAGTTGGATCTTCTTAAGTGTAGTGCCTTTAGGATAAGAAAATGCTTTACCCCTGTAGCTCACAAATGAGGTGGTGAAGACCTGTGACCCTGAGCAGGTCAGCAGTACTGGAAAGCATGATTTAGTCAAAACAGATGGTGTTAAGCATAAAGTTAGCACTTGCATAAGAGGAGAAATTGCCTCCACTTGCCTTAGGAGGAATTCAAGGACATCTTAAACTGAACTCGCTCTGAACATGAAATACCTGCAGATTCTTTAAAAGGGCTCCTTACATGCACCGAAGTAATCTATTTTGGTAAGATTTGATTTCCAATATCTGCTTCACTTATGAGCTAACCACAGCACATTTTTAACGTATGAAAAGCAGTCTTACAACTCCTGTTCATGAATCCCACAGAAGAGAGAAGATTTTTCCAGGTGTATTCAGGGCCTCCTGCGCTGCTTCCTTACAACTCCAGTGCTTCTGGGCACTGCACGGGGTCCAGGAAGTGACAAAGATCTTGCCCTAATTTTGAAGATACTCTCCAAAGATGAGAAGTATTTCAGCTGACCTTCTTCAAATGCAGTTAACGTTAAAAGCAAAAATACGTAATCGGCCGCTTCATCCAACAATAATATCTGCCCCAGGAAAGGTTATTTACATAATTCAACCACTGGTAAGCTAGAGCCATGCTGTTGCCAGAGATGGCAGTTCAGACAAGTATTTCCTTCAACTCCTAACAACTTTTCAACATATCCATAAACTTTGTAAAGCTCTGTTCCGCAGAGACAATTTTTTTCACTTTAAACAAGTAGCAAAGCCCGTATCACTTTGAAGTTCCTAAATCCTATCCTGCACAGGCTGGGACCATGTATATTTACTAGAGGAGGACACGATACATGAGAACACCACATCATCCCAGTCTTATCATTATTCTACAAGTGGTTCTGCATTTTAAGCAACAATCATCCAGGAACTTAGTTCCTCAATTAAAATGAATCGCCTGAAGACTGGATTAGGGTTGTTGGAACAAAATTTGTTCGGTTCCCACTGAGAAGCTAATAATTTGTGATTTACCTTTTACTTTTAAAAAACAAATATTTTCTTCTAAGTGTAGATTTACTTTGCTGTCCAAAGACTGACAAACACCTCCAAGAATCTAATGCATGCCACATAGATGTAAAAAATAACGAAAGATTATGACCACAGTACGTGACACTTCATAGCCCTTCAGTGAATGGGAACAGCAAGCACCATATTTGCTTCTAATTAAGCCACTCAATTTACAATGAAAAAGTCATCGATGAATTAAGAGACCACCACGCAAGGCTTATGGAATAAACAAAATGTTGGAAGCTGGAAAAAAATATGGATGCTTACCAAACATATACTGTTAGTTTCTCAGTTTTTCCCATGGGTGTAGAAGTGTCTCTGAACTAAAATGTGGTACAGAAATGAACTCAAATCTGTTTTGGTTTTAGACAACCTGATGAGTATTTTATTAATTTGCACAAGTTAAAAAGTAAAATAAAATTTAAAAAACAATATTCTGTGTATAAATTTATCTTTAAACCATACCTTAAGAGCAACTTTTCCAGATGGTAATTATGAATCACAGTGAGGAAATTAAGTCTGATATCTTGTTACACAGATTTTTATTTAACAAACTACAGTCTTAATACTCAAAAGAAAGATCTGGAGGAAGATAAATGCAGAACTTTTATACCACCACTAAGAAAGCATTGATTCTGAGCGTTCAGATGGAAAAAAAAAAAGTATAAAAAAATAGAGCTGTCTGACCAACAAAAGCTTAAATTGTCACCAAGCACTATATATATTAGTACTCTCCCAATAGCGGACTTTGTTAATTAATTTAAGACTTTGTGTTATTCTTTGACAAAAGACAGCAAGACTTGTAAACCATGTCAAATTAGGAAAAACAAAAGCATGAAGACAGAATTTCATATATCTATATCTTTGCCGAAGTGAAAGCAAAATTTTTATGAGGTTCCTCAGCAAGAAAAGAATGAGTAACATGAAATTTAACTAGAGAACAAGTGCGGTATTAACCAAAATGAATAAAATACTACTTACAGTACAACTCAAATATTCCCTTGTCAGTGTTTTGTACTTCATTGTCCAATTAAAAGATCTGTATATTACCTCAACCTCAAGAACCTGACATTTTTACTGATCCTTACTTTCAGAAGGCTAGCCTACCAACCAACTGCTACAGCAGAGATGAGACCACAAAGCATCTGCTTCTCCTACAAGTGTAAAATAAAAAAAATAATTTAAAAAAAGCCAATATGCCACAGAACTCATCTGCTTCTTCACAAAGGATCTTTTTCCCTCTTCTTTCATACTTAAATAAGGGTTGCAAGTTGGTTATACTAAGACAGTATTTCTAGAAAACCTCAGCCTCCTCTTACCGGACCTGAAGCACAATTGAAGATAATATTCTCAGCAGAACTGTCAGAACAAACCATGCAGCAATCTCATTTAATACAGAATGTGCTTCAAGATGACTTGATCTTTGAAGGACACAGTCTACTATTTTTTCAAGAGATCGGATGTTCATAAAGGAAAAAAAACTTCTAGAAACCATTACTGAATAAGTTTATTTGCTTTACTGAAAGACAAAAATCAAAACATTTTACTTGCAGTAAACAGTCCTGACCCTCAGAAAAACTGAATTTTCCAGGGTTCACATGAAGTGCAATAAAATCAAACATTTAAAAAGGTAAAAATCTATTACAGACAATAGTTACTTATTTCGTGAGATTGCTCATATTATTATAATAGACACATTTCCCATTACACAGTCAATTTGTTCATATTACTTTATTTCTTATACCGTACTCAGACAAGAACTATTGTACATTTCCTCCAAAGACAGCAAGAAAAGAATTATCTCTGGACAACACTGCTTGGCAGTTTGCCACTGCCATCACCGAATCATCAGGGAAGACAGAAAGCTGCACCAAAAATAACTGTCCAGCCTGGTCCATTGGCCATATGTTACATGGGAGAAAAACAAAAAAAAGAGAACATCTGTTTTTCTAGCAACCATAAACCAGGAAAAACAAAACAAAACAAACTATTCAGCCTGGACCAACCCTTTCCTCTAACAGCAGGATTTGTTTCTCTTTAGTTATTTTTTACTGTATTTTTTTTTTTTTAAATCAGGAGCCCTCCAAGTTAATTTTCCCGAATCTACTAGCAGGTGTTAATTCCTCACCAAGGCCATACCTTCTGGAGCAGAGCTAGTTAACAAGCAGTTTACAGATTGCTAATGTACAGCAGCAAAGCACACGCTTGTACTATTCATTCCTCAGCCACACAGCCACGTGGAGGTCAATTTGTTTTTGGAGCCCTTTACTTACCTTTCCCATTTTGCCATGCAGTATACCAGGACAAACTGAGGAAAGTAGTGATGAAAACTAACACGGTGGCCACAGTTCCATTTCGGAGCCTCATCTCATTTCAGCATCACACTTGTATACGTTCTGTTAGCGATTAGGATCTATCTGTTGGGCTTGCCGCAACGAAGTCAGCTGAAGTCCACCAGCAGCAGCTGGCCAATGGCAACATGAAACGTAGCTCTCATATCAAAGGCATCACAAAACAATCCATTCCAAACTGCTGTAAGCTTTCTTATAGTTCTCATAAATTATTTTTTTCTTCTATTCCTGTTTAAAGGAAACAAAATTTTAACAGATTAGACCAAAAACATTTACAAGTGTCCCCCATGTACTAAAATACAGTGAAGAAACACTACTATGTGCTCATTACTGTGGTTTACACGCACCCCTCTCGCACTGCCTCTGTCTCGGCCCAAGGAATAGCACTTGTTACACGAGTTTGTCCTTTTTATTAGGAATGCTTGTATCTGGAGGAGCTGCATTTCACATGAATCTGGTTGTTAAAGGACAAACATACACATCACCTATATTATGATTTTATCACCAACTCGAGGCAAGATCACGTGTCGCTCTGGCAGGCGATGAACCGATACAGGAGGCTTTGCAGGAAGCCAGCAGCTCAGAGCCCCGCTCCTAAGCACTCCCTTCAGCAAAGCCTCTCCAAAATCAGCAAGCGGAGGCCTCATGCAACGGCAGCAGTGGAACCGCCCCCAGTGAACTGAGAGACCAGAGCTTTAAATAGCATTTACAAACGTATATCATTCATCCGTCCCTGCACAGTGCAAAACATCGGATCCATCCACAACCATTTTTTTCCCTAGCTTAGCTGCAGGGGAAGCACAGGCTACGATCACACAAGCAGAGCCTGTTCAATCTATAACAGCTGGCAACCACCCAGAAAGCCCACAAAAACGCCACGATGCGACCATACCGTTCCTCTCTCCCCACCACGCAGGCACAAGGACAACACACAGAAGTCAACCCTAGTTCGGTTTTACCCCAGGTGGAGGTTCCAGACGCTGGGACTAGAAAACCCGCACCTGGCCAAACCCAGCCAGCAGCTAAACACGCTGTCCTAACTGAGCAAGACAAAGAGAAGATGGAAATAAATTAACCGATGTCCTGCTTTAAAGCTTTTTGATTTGATTTACAGAGAGCTAAAGTACCATTTACAGTAGCTCAAACATTTTACATTCTTTTAAGACGCTGCCAGTTTTTCCCCTGCCATAAACTACATCTGATACAAGCATGCTACCTGGCAATAAATACTTTGAATTCTCCTTACAAGCAATCTCTGTCACTCTCTTGCCTGGGTACATTTAGAACAGGGAAAAGTACCTTTCGGCACGCTTGTACCTGCAGATTCCAGTCAAGTCTGAACTGCCCTCACCAGGCTCGTACCACACAGCACGCGCTACCTTCACCAAAGAGCGTGCAACACGAGACATAATAACAGGCCTGGCCAACAAATGAAAGGAAGAGAACAACGAAGTTACAGAACTACATGCTCTTGCATTCAAACCTTGGTCACAAGGCGCAGGTTACAGAAAGTGTTTACCTTCTGAATATGATTGCCTCACAGATAATGCCAGTAACATGCTTTGTTTTAAGGAATTTTATGCACAGATAGGTCTGCGGCTTTAAACATTAACTTTGAAATCACATAGTACCTACAAGGAACAGAACAAATGCACATACATCGGAAGAGGACAAAGCAGATGGTAAAATTCAGTAAGAAACCAAGTAATGAGGAGGAACAGAAACTGTGAAAGGCTTTACGATACGAGAAACCTGAATTCAGTACAATGAAAGGTAAAGACAGCTGAGAGACCTAAAGAAAGCTAACGTGGAAAGCATGGCATGCCAGGAGGTATCATCATCACCAGTACTTTGAACAGGAGATGGACATAATAAAAGCCAGAGGGGTAGGCAACAGTAATTAGGTCAAAGATAAAAGCCTGCATGAACTTTCATAGCAAGGACAGAAAAAGACCTCAAAAGCCCAGAGTTTCATAAGGCCTGTCTACAGGGATTTAGGAAGTGCGAAGAGTTCAGGTGATTCCCAGGCTACCAGAATAAGTGACTAGGCTTCCGATAATGACACTGACAGTCTACACTGCTCAAGTGGCTCTGAAGTAAGGATGTCTAAACTGTAATCTACCTTCACCATTATTCTAGCAGCGGTCAGATCTCTCCAAAGCAACTCAGGTGTGCACAAAGGACCAGGCTGCAAGCTAGACAGGATTATCCCAAAGGGGGCAAGAGACAGCTGGTCCAACATGCAAACAGAGAGGGCAGCCAGGAAAGTAAAAATACCATCTGATAATGGAAGGAAAGAGGACTGCCTGTATTGCTGGAAAACCTGGGCATCACTTTTACATTTGCTGCGATAAAAATCAAGAGGTTGTGATCGGGACTTCTCACTGTGCTATTTGAATGCACAGGAAAATACAGCCTAAAGTAATTTAGAAAAATAATTACTTAACAATAATATGATTCAGTTCGCTATGAGTTTGTACAAAATTGTGTCAAAATAATAATTATCATCACTTTGTTGGCTGGTTCTGCTTTTATCCTTCTTTTCCACTGTTGTGCCCCTTCTCCCACTCCTCTTAACACAGGCACCACAGCTCAGCTACAGTTCAGCAGTACTTAGATGATTGTTCAAGCATTTCACTGAATCAAACTGCATACATCAAGGCCATGCATGTACCAGAAGCATTCCAGCTTTTAAAAATGGATCTAGTTAAGCCAGCAAAAACCTACACGTACATGCACATAAATTATTTAACCCCCAGGTGGTCGCTTTAGGTTTGTTCAATAATTTACAGCACAAACTAAGCTAATTTAACTGAGGGGTAATCCAGTTTAAGCCTACATCATGACAGGGTATAACTAGCCACGTGAAGCCTGTGAAATTTCCCAGGGCTGTTAGGACTTTGAACCTTTCCCGCTGCAGGCTGACAGGAACGACCCCGCTGGGTGCTGAAGGCCTCGGGTACCGAAGGTACTCAGCACCTCTCGGGAGCCGAGCGGCACCCTGCTGAATCACATCTTAAATAAACTCAGAAGTTTCTGCAACGTATCCAGACGCTGCTGTAATGCATAAAAAGCGTATTTCCAACGGCGAGCCATAAAACCTGAGAGACTCCAGTGCCCCCGCAAGGGCTCGGCTGGGCTCCTCACGTACTTGCCGAAGGGCTTGGCGGTGCAGGATCAGAGCTCCAGACTTCGGAGAGGATGAGCCCAGACCCCATGCTGCCAGGAGGCGCGGCGGCACCGCATTTACGAACCCGTCCTTCGGGGCACAGAAGAACGGTCCGCGGGGAGAGGAGCGCGGGGAGGCAGGAGGTCGGCTACACGGCGGCTTTTTCGCCCCCGCGCTCACCGAAACGTTTCCCCCACGCCGGGAGCCGCCGGCCGCAGCCCGGGCACGGGGCTGGGGAGCCGGGCCGCGTCCTCCTTTCCGACACCGCCTTCGCCCTCCCGCTCTGCCCGAGCCGGGGCACCGGCACCCGGCTCCGCAGGTGAGCGGCGCGGACCGCCCCGACCGCGGGCAACGGCGCGGCGCGAGCCGTTACGGGCGGCCGGTAGCGGCCG
>VXAA01000548.1:645832-723519 GCA_013399115.1 Anseranas semipalmata
TCGGCTGGCGCCGGAGCTCCCGCTCCCTGCGCCCTCCCCTCGTCAGCGACGCGCCGCGAGCTCCGCCCCGCCCCCAGGCGCGGAAGCCCCGCCCGCCGGCCGCCAATGGGCGGTCGCGTCGGAGAGCGTCACGTATTGGCTGGGCCACCTGTCGCTCTCCTGGGCCGCGGCTATAAATGGCTCAGTCTCGCGAGGCCTCCCTCAGTGGTTGCGTTGGGGGCCGGAGGGGTGGTGGTGGTGTTCGGCTCTCGTCTCTCCGCAGTGTGCCCCTGCCCCTGGGGCCGCGCTGTTGGGGTTTGGTTGTCGTGGGAGAGGCCCAAGAAGGGCTTAGCTGCCCCAGCGCTTCATTGCTTACCGCCCTGTGGGCAGCTGGGGGAGGTCCATCCCCGAACTTGGTGCTTCAGGATCAAACCCTTGCCTTCTTGTGCAAGGGAAGGGAAGTTGAGCACAGCTTCTTGTCCTGTTCATCAGTGCTGAGCAAATGGCACGTGTCTGTGTGGTGTGCTTGCCTGCCAGTGATGAGAAGTTACAGCCATGAGTTGTCCCCAGTGCTATGCTGATCACCTCACAGAGCGCCTGTCAAGAACCGTGCCAGTTAAAGGGCAGCCTGTTGCTTCACGCCAGCTAAATGGGCCCTCTGTCCTTTGTGCTATTCACAGGTGTGACTGTGGGGAGTGTGGTCATGTTGAAGTGGAATGTGTGCCGCCCTGCAAGCTGTGAAGCTGGTACAGCTCTGGAGGTGTGAAAACGAACTCGCTTTCCTCCGGAGGGTCGTTATTGCTGGGGTGTACAACTGGTGAGAGAAGGTCAGTAACAACTTTATTCCATGGGTTCATTATTGAGGATTGTAGTGTTTCCTTTCAGTAAGCAAACCCCTTCAGTTGCTCACTTCATGTGCTCCAGAAGTTACATCGAGCAGCGTGTTTTCAGGTCTGCAGGGTCCCCTTAAAATCAGTGCCTCAGATTACAGTAGGATGCTGCCAACCTTGCAAGAACCATGCTCTCACTGTACACTGCTAATTGGTTCCGTGTCCGACCCTTTCCTGCCCACCCTTTTTTTCTTGTCTTCCACCTGATTCAGACAAAGACGTTGCTTTCCATTAGGGCTCCTACCCCGGGTGTTGTGGGATAGTTCCCCAGCAGAACTTTATAAACCATACAAAAATCTTACTAATTATTCTATCTTAAGAGTGATGTTTAACAAGTCTCCACAGATACTGTTTTTAACCAAAGCTTAAACATATTATAGTATTCTTGCCCATTAATTTACCTGCACGGTAGCTCTTGGTGATTTTGCTTTCTTAACACTTGCAAAGAGGGGCTTGTAGCAACTAAAGGAGAGTGCAAGGAGGAGCACAGGAGTTTGCAATGTCTTTACACCTGGGCTGTTCTGTGATGTTATTCGCTGAGTGGTGGGAATTTATTGTGCAGACATGTGCTTCAATCCTCCTTTTTATAATGAAGTGGAATGAAGTATTTTGTGTGTGCGTGTAAAAAAAAATAAAATAAAATAAATTTAGTACAAAACTTTCAAACAAGACTGGTGCATGCATATACTCAAGCACACACAAATCTACTACAGAATTTTGAGTAGAGATCCCAGCAAGCTAAAATCATTAGAGCCACCATTGTTTGACTTCAACAGATTAGTGTTGCTTAGGGATATGAGTTTTTGCATTTCTGTGCCAGAAAAAAAAAAAATGGTGGAGACATTTCCACATGAAAGTGCTTTTGTTAGGAGAGATTAGTCTGCTGAAGAAAAGAATGTGTTACAAGATGAGTTTAATGACATTTATTTGAGTAGGACTATCTTATACTTTCTACTTTTTGTTCTTTCACTGATTGAATGTTTGCATTAGGAAGGTTTACCAACTGGACCTTGACAGCATCCAATTAACTATTAACTTCCACGAACAATAGAGTAAGTGATAATGTGGTTATTTCTCAGTTCGTCTGACATCTGCCCCTGGAGTTAGTTTCATGAGAAGGAAGGCAAAGTGCAGGAGAGAAAAAAATTCAACATTGCCCTCATCTGACCTACTACAACAATAATCAAATGCCTCTTGGCATATTCCATTGCTTGATGCATAGAAAAACTACATGGTGAAGGAAAATACTGCAGCTGCCAGAGAAAAGGATTTGGGCCATTTGGCTGACACACTAAATTCCTACTTAGCTCTGGTGAGGGTGACAGCTCACTTTTTGGCCTGAACAGTATTTAAGGCCTGCAAATCTCCAAATTCGGTCTTCCTGCCCAGTTATTCTTTCATCCTGGTAAAAGGGCAGGAAGGCATGTGCTGTGAGGAGAGGCTGAGGACACTCGGGCTGTCCAGTCTGGAGAAGAGGAGGCTGAGAGGCGACCTCCCTGCTCTCTGCAACGTCCTGAGGAGGGGAAGTGGAGAGGGAGGTGCCGGTCTCTGCTCCCTGGTCACCGATGGCAGGACACGTGGGACCGGCACAAAGCTGCACTAGGGGAGGTTCAGGCTGGGCATTAGGAAAATGTCTTTCCCGTGAGGGTGGTCAAACACTGGAACAGGCTTCCTAGAGAGGTGGTCGATGCCCCACGCCTGTCAGTGTTCAAGAGACGTTTGGACAATGCCCTCAGTAATATGCTTTCACTTTTGGTTAGCCCTGAAGTGGTCAGGCAGTTAGACTCGGTGGTCTTTGAAGGTCCCTTCCAACTGAACTATTCTGTTCTATACTTCGACACTAGAAAGATTTCATGCTGGTATTTTTGCTAAGGTATTACCTACATGTCAGAGTAAAGACAAAATAGTAGAAGATGCTCTAGGCCTGCCATAATTTCATGTATGCTGCAGTGACTGTTTCTGGCACACCTGGTCAGTCTGCTTTTATAGGGCTGCACAATCATTGGCATTCATCAAATTTGGAGCTCTTTTTGTCCAGGCGCATTTCCTGACTCATTAAGAAGCATGAAAGCATTGTTGCTCCTGCATTTCACACTGCTAGTGCTCTGGCTTTCCTGGGCATTAGGAAAGATGCTAAAAAGGTAAAGGTGCTTGCCAGTGGGCAGCAAAAGTCTTAACAGTTGCTTGACTGAGAAATGGCAGCCCAAAAATTGTCTGCATCTACTAACTGATAATTGAATCCTGTCTCGGAGACAGGATTTATTCCCAGTCTAGCACTAACCTTGTTGTTTAACAGAGCAAACACCTTGTGACTCTCAGTGATTCTCCCTCCATCGCACCCCAGTTTTGCCTTTTTCAGCTGTAAGCCTTTCACAAGCAAATCTTTTTTGCTGTATGCCAGTAGAGCACCTAGCTCAATGAAGCTGTATTTCTGCTGGGCCTTTGCTGCGCTCCCATACCAACAATAAAAATAAAGAGGGGCACAGATACACCCAGTGAGTACTGGAGAAGGATTGGCAATGAGTGCCCTGTGCCCCTGCAACAAGGGCAGCTCCTCTGTAAGACTAGGTAAAACAGTGCACATGTAACAATACGAAGGTTTTCCTATCTCACAGACAGTTTTGATGCTCATAGAAATTCAGATCTCATTACATTTTCATAGACATAAACCAACACTAATGAGTGCTTCAATGACTGACCTAGTTTGCAAAAAACATTTTTTGTTTTGTGGTATTGTAAACTTCTTTTATATACAAAGCTGCTAGATGTATAGTTCATGTATTAATGTGTGTCTTGTGTAGCATCTATTGTAGTACTAATACTCAACTAATAAAGGGATGTAGAAAATTACATTAAAATATGATTGCAGATACAAATGCTCAGAAGACAAAAAAAAAAAAAAAAGAACCCCATTTAGAAAATCACAGAATGGTTGAGGTTGGAAGGGACCTCTGGAGGTCATCTGGTCCAACCCCCCTGCTCAACCAGGGACACCTAGAGCACATTGCACAGGATTGCATCCAGGCAGGTTTTGAAAGTCTCCAGAGAAGGAGACTCCACAGCCTCTCTGGGCAGCCTGTTCCAGTGCTCTGTCACCCTCACAGTAAAGAAGTGCCCCCTCATATTCAGCCGGAACTTCCTGTGTTTCAGTTTGTGCCCATTGCTTCTCATCCTGTTGCTGAGCACCACCAAAAAGAGTCCAGCCCCATCCTCTTGACCCCCTCCCTTCAGATATTTGTACGCATTGATAAGATCCCCTCTCAGCCTTCTCTTCTCCAAGCTGAACAGGCCCAGCTCTCTCAGCCTCTCCTCGTATGAGAGATGCTCCAGTCCCCTCATCATCTTCACAGCCCTCTGCTGGACCCGCTCCAGGAGCTCCGTGTCCCTCCTGTACTGGAGAGCCCAGAACTGGACACAGTGCTCCAGGTGTGGCCTCACCAGGGCTGAGCAGAGAGTGTGCTCAGAGATGAGGAAAATTTCCATTTAATCATCTCCTTCTGAAGGCAGAAGCTTTCAAATGTGTTCCTGCTATGACATAAATATAAACCTGGAAACTGTGAAGTTCATGTTGTGCCCATATTGCTGACAGTAGCTGAGGTCCAGTACCTGGGTTAAGAACAGTCAGATGCAATTACTATTGAGGAGAGTTCAAGTGAGAGGAAATGATACTAAGAATTAAGCATTTTGTCAGCTCATTTTCCACGTGCCTGCTTCATGGTATTCTCTATTGGTATTCTACGAGAGAGTCTTTTAAAAGACAGAAAGGAAAAATTTTCTGGGAAATTTTTGAGATTTAGACTTTGTGCATTGGACATCTTCATCACAAGCAAAACACACAGAAGATGTCTCCTTTTGGTTACTTTGGGGTGACTTGGTGGTTGGTCCACTCTTGGCAGGGAAACTGCAGTTAAAGGGAAGTCTGAATCAGGCCCTCAGCGTGTACAGATTTCTGAAGTTATTCTTTCCCAGCAAAAATCAATACGGGTCCAGACAGCACTGGGGAAGAATCCAAGTCAACTTGCACAGGCAATAGTAAGGTATTTTAGACGGGTCTCTCAAAATCTGGTGCATTTTCATATTGTTAGATGAAACTTTGAGAGATACTGACTCATGTATAACTCAATTTATTTTGTGCAGAATTATTACAAGCTATAAACATTTTCTAGCTCCGCTCACTGCAAGTGCCCGAGTAGTGCGCAGTTACTTGAATAATGCACAGTTAAGACTCTTGCATATTCTCCAAAGATGTGGGGATTTGTAAAACCTGAGCTAAAATCTGGAAAAACAATGCAATCTAAACCTCTGACTACCAAGAAGCAAAGACTTAAATTATGTACTCCAGGCTTCTGGCACAGACTCCCCTGCCAGAGTGGGCTGGCTGCACACTAGTTTTTGCATCATTTTCTTTGTCTCACCTCTCTTGTTCTCTGGTCCAACCCAGCTCTTCTTCATCAATCCCCCTTCCCGCAGGAAGGCAGGGTTGTGCAGGACATGGGTCAATCCACTTTGTTAGAACCAGATGTTAAGACTCCCAAACCTGGCACCAAACTGCTGGCTAAGATCCACCTCAGGGGCAAGTAGCTCCCTCCTTCTCTTGCCCTGTCACCCAGGAGATGCCTGGTCAGTGAGTGTCTCCTCCCCTTTCTTCTGCTGCTAACTGAAGGTCAGATGTGGACATCCCATGCAGATCAAACTGGAATAAAGCAGCTGCTGCCGCGTCCCTTCACGTTATGCTCTCTTTCTGATGGCAGTCAATAACCTGCAAAGAGTCATGGCACGGTAAGGGCTCTGCGGATGCAAGAGCAAAGGGAAAGCTTCCTGTGCTTTCTTGCACTGACCCGACCTCTTTCTTTATAGCGGGGAAAGCATTAGGTGAAGGATGAACCTGCACATTTTCTGCTGCTAGAGACAGTACAGGGTGGGGGATGAAAATTCCCACTCCCAACAAAAGATGAACAGAGGAGGCTGGCAGACCAGCAGCAAGCTGGTGGATGGGCTTGTTTACAAAATGGAGCAGGCTGTCTCTTTGTGAACACACTAGCTGTATGACCTACACTCATAACTGCAGATGTGGAACCTGGTGCTCAGGAAAATGGTTGGGTGAGCGTTTGCACTAGCTGCAGTCATCAGCTGTGGCCTGACAACACTCGAGTCAGCATCTCCTCAAGGGGCAAAGAGGCACAGCCCTCGCTCTTGGGCCTCCCTTACCACCAACACCTCCTGCTCTGATCCTGTGCCACTCTCCTTTCTTCCCTGACTGCTTTGCCTTCAAAATCCTTTACCAAAAGCATCAAAAACAACTGGAAAATCTTAAACAAGTTCACACTGGCACGAGGAGGAGAAGAGACAGATTCATGAGAGAGAGCGCCTTGAGACGAGAGCGCCTTGAGACGCGTTATCCATGAGATATCCAACGCCTTGAGAGAGCGTTATCCTGCAACTTGCATCCTTTTAATCATGCCCATCCTTATCACATCAGATACAGGTAAAAAGCTCAAATCCTAGATGCATCCCTAATCATTGGTAAGGGTTTTTTGGTCTCCTGTCTGTCTAACACAAATTTCCTTGTCAATATTTCTAAAGCAAAGTCCTAAGTAGATTTTGGAGCAGTTTGAAATGCTAGCTTTCATTTTAGGGCAAACCCCAGGAGCGTGGCATACTGTCTTTGGAAGCTCCCAAATGGAAGGCACAGGCTCACAAGCCTTGGTTCCAGAGTCGCAGCTGAGCCGAGCTGCCCAGCCTCTCCCATCGCATGCAGCCCACCAGCTCCCCGACCTCCGCGAAGCCCTGCAGCGCTCCCCGTCGACCTGTCCGCTCTGCACGTTGCCCCAAATACTTCACTCAAAGTGCGTGTCTTTCAACACTGCAGCAAGGCCACGGACAAGCGGACGTAAACGCTGAGCAGCTGAGATCAGCCTGGGGAGGATGAGAGCTGTCGTTTGAACCCAAGGTGTGTGCATGCCAAAGTGATTTTGTCAGCAGTTGATTTGGAGTGGAGGGGGGAGAGAGGGAAGGAATAAAAGAACGATATCTTTAGACCCCCCTTGCTCAGATTACCTGTAGTAGGTATCATTAACCTTAACTTGTATCCTCCCGAGACGCAGCGAGTGTCAAGACAATCCCTGTGAGCGTGTGAACTCGGGAGCACTGAAAATAATTATCAAAGCCACTCTCCATTTAAACTAGCAGAGCTGGTGCTCTGCTGTAATGAAAAGATCTCATTCTTTGCCCTATCGCAGCAGGAATCCAGGCTATATTAAGTCATTCTGACTGGCCTTAAAGGTTTTAGTGATGTTTCTTTCATTTGAGAGTTATCTTTCTGCCAGTTTAGAATCCCATCTCCTCCCCACAAAGTGAACCTATGGTTATCCCAGCAGCAGTGGGAGGATGGTAGATGGCAAGGAAAATATAGATAGGACAGGAGCATTCTTCATGGCATTTAGAAATAACGAGTGCACTTTCCTGCGTCTTAGCACTTTTTAGACCAGGGTTTTAGGAGAAAGACAAACGAGCCTCAATCAAACAGGAGCTCTAACCGAATATCTGGAATAATGCGTAAGTAGCAACAAGCTAGGCACTGCTGCAGCAGCAACCGGCAACAAAAACGACAGTAATAGCATGAGAGCTTTGGGACTATCAGGCAGCTCCATCCTCTAGGAAGGACACCAAGGACACACGTTTTTAAATAAAGTGGAGTATCTCTTTCTTTGCAGATTCAAAAGGAGCTTTAGATTCCCATCTCCACATGCAAACTAGGTGTTCAGCTTTCTCTCAATCGCATGCAAATTGCTCTCCTGGCACACAAAGGAAAAACAGCAGTTTAAGAGCGATATGTTGATATTGTATTTTATACCAAAGAAGTACTCTTCAGAATGACAGCTCCCAGTGTGATACCACATGCTGTACAACCGTGTGGGCAAATGCTAATTCCACCCACCAAACACACAGGTAATGGGAGCAAACGGGACAGGGTCAGGAACAGGCACCAGTCAAAGGCAGGCGTACTACTGGCAGCCGGAGCATACCAAGCAATTACTAAACTCTTTCTGAAGTTTGTAACATGTCAGAGGTGACACGTTTGATATATGCAATAGCTGTGTCACTAGCATATTTCATGCCATGCATATGATTACTGTTATTTCTGTCCTGAAATAAAGCTATAACGTATTGCAATGCTGACGCATAGACAGTCCTTTGTATTTTCAGGTGATTACACCTTAACCCTAGGTTACAGAATTATGGCATATGTGTACCGTGCTCAAAATCAGGCCTCAGGATGGCTCGTCTCACAATGAACCTGTTTATGGATAACTAAACCTTAAAACAGTCAAGGGACAGGTTTTGTCCCTGACTGTCACAGCTGAATGGGGGAAAACACAAGGACAAGGTGGAGAGCATCATGCTGGGCACAGATGAGCGGGCTTGGTGGTAAGCAATGGCTTTCTTCCCCTGCTCTCCCATGGCGCAGCCCTGGCCCCAGCCCATCCTGCAGTGGGATGGTAAGGGCTTCCGTGGGGAAAATGTCCTACCTTCTCCTACGCAGAGTGTGTCTACAGCCTGGCCTGCAGCCTTACCCTTGTGCTCTTCCTGTTTCATCAAAACCTGTTTATGTTTTTGAATCGGAATAATACTTCTATCTGCTGCTAATTACAGCCCAACAATACTAACTCAGTGTGCAAACAAGGCCATCATCCAAGTATTGTTTTACATAACCAGAGCACTGGAGTTGTTAGCATTTGCATAATGTTCAATTATTTAGTCAGAACATAAAATTTGTCTCCCTCTCCAAAACATTTTTATGAAATGTCTCAATAATTAAACACCACTATGTTTATTAACAGCAGGGAAAGCTCATAAAATGTATTAGTCACAAAGAGACAAGGAGCTACAACTAGCTACAGTAATCAAAATACGCCACTCGAAGGTAGGATGCCAAGCGTGGCAAACACCAGCAGAAACTCCTAAAAGTGGCTGAGTAGAACACAAGAGCGTAGCAGATCAGGCACTGTACCTGAGAGAGATGGGGGAGCCAGAATTTGATGGCTTTCTTCACTCATTAATCAATATGCAGCATTTTGAAAAGACTCATTTGATTATATTGGGTCAGCTGAAGTGAGTCCTGTGTCTGTGCCAGGTAAACTTTGGGGTCACCTGAAGGCCTGTGCTCTGGGGAAGTGCTCTGCGACCCCCTGCTCCCACAGACTGCCCTTGAGACCTGGGTGTGAGGGTGACTTCTTGTGAGGTTCAGAGCCTGGGCTGAAGTTCCTGAACGTGTTCGGGATGTCCCTGGCAGCAGGCAAGACTTGGAGGTGTTTTTCTGTGAGTAAAACTCAGACGCTGCGGAGGAAGAGAAGTACGCTGGTTGTCAGGTCACGTACTCTAGTCAAAACAGTTTCTGTGCCCAAGCTCCAAGTTGTCCTAAGCTGCTCGAAGGGTAGGCAGAATTTGGGACCAGAAATTGTTTCCTTTTAAAGGTGTAATCACCCACTAAATTAGGAGGAAGAATCTCGTATGTCTTGGGAGCAAGCGTTCTTCTCTAAAATAAAGTGTTTTAGTAAGTGGAACTTTTAAACTTACATTTAAGAGAAGCATAAAATTCAAAGGTTATTTTATTTAGGCAAGATGGAGCTTTATATCCCTTTTAAATACAAGTTTATTCTTCAGTGGTATTTCAATAACGTTACATAAGAAACTAAGCTTGTGTCCTTCTACCTTCTCCAAAACTCGCCCGTTACTTTCTAATGAGGACTCCAAATTACTGAAGACAATTTCTGAGACAGGCATACAGTTAAGAGACTCCCGTTTTGTCCATCAATCTGTATAAGAGCAGCCAAGGAAAACACCTCCTCGCCGTAACGCCTAAGGCCCAGCCTGAGCACCGCTGCTCTGCAGCACTGTGCCTGCGGCCGTGTCCAGCGGGAGCTGGCCCACGTACGGCCGGCTTCCATGGGTGGAGTCGAGGAGCTATTTGTGCAGCGGGGAACAAATAAATGGGAAAGCCAGCACAAGTTTATCATTTCAGATAACCACCCTCTGCCTTCCCACATGACAGCGTAAGCCCACGTAAGTGAATTCTGGTGGGGGTTGCTGCCATTTCCTTCAGCCCAGGCAAAGCCCTGCTTTTGCTGCTGCTTTAGTGAAGTAGGTCAAAGTAAAATCTGCCTACCCGCATCTCCTGTCCGTGATCACAGGGTAGGATAAATCATATCCTCGCATTAATCGAGGCGTCTAAAGGGAAAATGTGGCGTGAAAAGGCGATTCAAAAGCTCGGTGTCTCTCTGGAGAACAACTGACAGCACGATCCGCCATCAGAAGTGGCTCACAGCCTGCTGCCCCAGGCTGCTGGTGCCCTGCTCTCCGCTGCTGGAAGGAGCTCAGCGGCTGGATCTGACTTTAAAGGAAGGCAGCCCCCGCTCAGCCGCAGGCGGCCTGCTGCCGGGAGAACGAGCAGAAAATCACGGAGGAGGAAGAGGAAGCAGCAAAGAGCCAGGGCCATGTCCATGCTGCATGGCATGGGTGCAGGGAAGGACTTGGAGGAGCCTGGAGCACGCTGGGCTCCTCGCAGCCTTTTCAGGTCGGACGTGCTGCGTCCTCTGGATTAGCGCTGCTGCCCACGCAGCGGTAGAGAGCTGCACCGCGGCTCCTCTCACTCAGGAGTCCTTTTGTTGTGGTTTGGTGTGAGGACATGACCACACAAAAGGCTTCATTAGGCAAAAAGCAATCACTTTTGCATCACTTGCCTCGAGTACTGTAGGAAGATGCAAAGGAGTTAAAAGAAGTCAACCCTTGCTTAAAGGAGTGGCCAGACTGGGACAATGTGTGTTTTGTCTGGACAGGCTCAGGGCCTTACTCTTCTGCTTTGTCGGCAGGCAGTGTGCCCATCAAAATTATCTCCTGTGCTGAGCGCGAAGAGGAAGAGCCAGCAGCTTATTAAAGTTTCTCTGTTATTTCTTTCGAGAGGGTGGCTTTATTTTCCTGAACTGGTATTAAATGAATTCTCCTCTTGTCATAACTGTGGGCATTTTCCTCTGCTCTTTCCAGCGTGTTCTTCTTGGCCCCTGGATGTAGGTGATGGTTTGGAGGGGTTACAGATAGTCACATTAAATTCAGAGGGGTAAAAAAAAAAAGGGGGAATAAAGTGGGGATGAGATTTCTTTGGAAAACACCATTACCAGAGCATGACTTGGGACAAACTTGGCTCTCCAGTTCAGAGACTCCTAGTCTGAATGGCTCGGGTTGGAAGGGACCTTTAAGGCTCACCCAGCAAAACATCAGTTCATGACCCAGCGCTGAAATCTTTGCAGCACCTCGGACTGTCACTTGTGCAAAGAGCCCCATGAGTTGGAGCTGAGAGACACGTACACACCGCTGCCTCTCCTCGGGGTGGTCTGGCACCGGCTGCTGGTTCGGAAGGTGGCATGGACAGCTCAGCATTCAGGGCTTGCCAGGTTCCTCCTCTCCATCCCTGATGGGGCCATGCTCTTCCGCAGACTGGCCCCAGAGCAGCACGGGTGGCCTGGTTGCCTTTGTCATCCAGGAGCTGCCAGCACAGGCAAGGAGGGACAGCGTGGCAGCCCTACGCTGGCAGCCGTCGCAGGAACCATTGCTGCAATGCCTTGTTTGCCAGTCAACAGTGAACGGAGATTCCTCTCTCTCTATATATATATTTTTTCCCCCTCCAGGCAGATAGCAGTGCTCTTCCTTCATTAGACTGTTTCTCAGGCAGAGTTTATTTTCAAAGGCAGGTTAGGAAATTACACATCAATTCCAAACTTGAGAAATCAGACCATGGTTGGGGAAAAATGGGGACTCCTTGCTATGGGGAATTAGGAGGCCCTCGGATACTGCTGTACCTGGCTCAGCGTCCTTGAAGACAGCAGAATAGGCTTCAGTGGGATTGTGAGTCTGCTACACGTACCATTTCATATGCAAATAAGTAAATAAACAAAGCCTTGCAAGCTAACAAAAAGAAATCAACAGAATTACAGAACGCAAAGGTACCTGAGATGGAAGGAAGCAAAATGATTCTCTTTTATGCAGTCTGAGCCACGTTCGTAGCAGCTCTTGAGAGACATCGAGGTAGGTCAATGTTTTCCTGAATGACCTCCATTTAAGCTGCATTAGGTGAGCTAGAAAGGTTTTCTTCTGGGAATACAGCCAATGTAGAGAAGAGAATTAGGATCTGTGGGGAAGAAAAAGCACTGCAAGGTATTGCAAAGGAAGAAGGTCTGAACGGCCCTTGTGAAAACGTGTTACACCAGTATAAAGCTTTGAAGAGTAACACAAGGCAGAGAACTATCTGGGAGCATTAATCCCTAAAAACCTTCAATTGGCATTTATTTGGAGATCGGACAACAGAAGATCACATGCTCTTAAAGCTCAACGCCTCCCATCGATTACTGGGCGGCTTGGTGAACCTCGGGAAGACACGAGCTAAGGTAGAACTCACCCCCGGGCACAGGGACGGCCCCAGAGCTGCGCCCGCTCCCAGCTGGAACGCCTCCTCCTGCACGAGTCAATCCTGCGCAGCGAGGCTGTGCTGGGTCGCACAGGTTACGGCTCACCCTGGGGCTTCACGAGTTGCGCGGCACGGCCCCGTGCTCACAAATCGCTTTCTTTCCTTTGACTCTGCAACAGTACAAAAGCGATCAGCTAACCGCAAACACAGAATCCTGTAATTAAACCTTTGTTACCCACAGCAGAGCGCTCATCACGTATACAAAGCAAACATTTTGGCATGTTTATTGCACTCCTCTAAACTAAAAGGGAATTAATGGCATTGCAAAATTACAGCAAGCTGCTTGCTACGCTGCTGCTGGATATTTTCACTGACAACAGGATTTTTTATTCCTCTTCATCTTTAAAAAAATGCAATACATTTAGTAAACGTTTTTACTGTCAAAAGCAACACAGCACAAAACACCATATCAAAGTAAAGGCTGGAGGGCTATTCTGGCCTTAAACATTTATTACACTTTGCTGTACATTAAAAATCATTTAGTCATAATTTTTTACTTAAAATTACTAAACATTAGGAGGTAGCTAATTACGATACTCCAACTTGTAAACTGCGTAAGTCACCAAATCTACAGTTTTTGCACAGAAAGACGCATGGCACACAATTGCATTTGCATTGTGCATGGTACTTCACCGCTGGGGACAATAACTGATCGCAAAGTGTCACCTTGCTCCTTAACCAGAAAGCCAAAGATGTATCACAAAGCACTTCTGGGAGAGGAAACCGTTCTGTTTTTCAAGTCCATTTTGTTGCTGTTCTTTGACTGTAATTCAAACCGCGTTAGTTTATGTGCATGAGTCATGAACAAAGGGTGAATTTTTAGATTTTATGCCAGTGTTAGATGTTCTATACCAACAATATATATTGCAGCTGCCTGAGCAAAATGGATCAGCTTGAGTCAGTCATATTGCTTCTCAGCTGGAAACGTACAATGACGTCCTTAGGAAAGCTGATCAGATCTGAAAGGCTTTTTCTGGTGGTACAAAGTGTGAACTATAAATCAGTGTTCATACAGAGAAGAAAAATATATTTGTATTTGCAGCTTTCCATTGCCACAAACGAAGCATTTGTCCAAAGCAAAATACACGGGCTCAGAAACTATTTTCTGCCTACCTGTTGACAACACGGCTGTATCAGGACTTACTTGTGTGACCCTTTGGCTTAGAACGAAGAAATAAAGGCGCAGAGTGATGCTGTGAGAAAACAAAATTTCCCCTGGTTGGTCAGGTCAAAGGTCCAGAGATCCAAGGGTCTGCTCCTTCACAAAGCCCTGTGCCGTTGGCTGCGGTAGGAGACCGTGAAGAAGACAAGTCCACCAGCCACCGCCTCCCAACCTCCCAGGCCAAGGCCCCGTCTTTCGTGTTGAGCAGCACTTGATGGGTTTTGACTTCCGCAGCTTTGGCTAGCTGCTTTTTGAAGTCATCTAAACCCTTGGTGTCTACAAGCTCCTGTTCAGATCCAAAACACCACACAAGGAGCGGGGCGGCGTGCCGGACGAGCTGGTGCCCCTCACCTCCTCTCCTCAACGCGTCCGCGCCGGGGGCACCCAGGTGTTGCTTTCCTTGAGATTGCACAGGTCACGCCAGCAGACCTCCACCTTTCAGCTCCGTTACTCCTGAGCGCCCGTCTGCTGAAACAGGAGAGGGTCCAAGGGGTTTCCAGGCTTCCCCATGCAGCTGCACAGCTCATACTCCAGAAATACAGTCACAATTCATCAGATTTAATAACTTTAACCAGCGAGAGGACTGCAAGGAGACAGACCGTACCTTTAACTACATTTCCTGAAAACATGGTACTCTTTGCTTGGGGTATGGGTTGGGACATGGCAATAATCGGAGAGCCCAAATGTGGTCCTTTTTTATGTATTACAGTCCTTTAATAGAGAAACCATTTGTTCAAGATTGCTACAGATAGTAACAATGTATCTTAAAATAACACTTTATGCTAATGAATTATTTATTACAGAGGGAGAGGGAGTTAAAATGCTTTTTATGGTGCCTGAAAAATGTACCTATTTCTACTGTAGCTCCTAGAGTATGATCTGGATACAAAAACAAAACAAAAAAAACTTGAGATTAAGGGCTCTGCATGCATTCTCACGGTGGGGGCAAGATGAAAAGTGTTTGCACAACCAACCTTCGGACAATTTAGCCCAAGGTTGCAGTCATGTAACCAAGTTACTATTTCTGTTGTGGGTATGTCAAACATAGAGCTGCCTCGCCATTTCCGATTTCAGTGGGAATGCCCACACTGCCCTTTGTGGTCTGCACAAAAGAGAAAACCCCGGACCAGCTGGCAGAAACCAAGGTTGTGCCAGCACTGCTGACAGCTGACTGATGAGCTGGGGTGCATCTGTGCAAAAAGCTGCGTTAGGCCTTCAGCAGCCACGCAGGCTTACTGACTTAATCCAAAGGCTCTGATAAATAATACAAAACTTATTTTTTGTCCTCCTGTTTTCTATGATGAAAGATGACCTGTCCAAAAACTGCTATCAGTGTCTTGGATATTCGCATGTTCCAAAGCCCTGTTTATTTGATACGAAATGAAATAATTGTTGCTGATCGAGGCTGGGTTTTACTCCCCACCTCCTTAGAGAAGACAAAACTTCAAAACTGCAGACGCGTTTCTTGGGAAATCCTAGGTTTCCTAAGGTCTCCCTATATTTTCTTCTGAAAAGAACGTTAATGCAACAAGAAACAAAGTCACAAGTATATACATAAATAAACCTAGGGAGTGCAGTGTTAAGGCAATACTTCATGCATACACATACACAAAGAGAAATGTTTGCCTTACCAGTGGGGCATTCAGTTTCCAATGTTTTGGAGTGGGTTTTGTTGTTAGCTTCTTTAATTGCAATTGCATAGCTCACTGGGAGGTGTTACAATATATTCAGAGTGATTTTGCTCAATCAGCAGGAAATATTTCTCTTGTCAACCTTGTTAAGCAGGTGAAGGTGAATTGCCTAGAAGACTTCACAAGCTGGAGCCCCAAACTGGTGCTGGACTCTCAAGTTGAACAGTGTGAGAATATTATGTAAATGTAGTAAAGCACAGAGATGCTATCCGTTATTATTTTTTAATGAGAATAATCATGAGTATGTAGGGGGTGATATTGAAGCTGACACTGCAATGGAGTTCACAGTTTTTTCCAACATTTCAGTTTGGACTGTAGCTCAAGGCTTCTCAGTTCCTTTTTAACTATACTTATAAACTGTCCATTGCTACTAATACTATGCTCCTAATTGAGAACGATGATTTCACATAAAGGAAAAATAGTTGCAACCAGATAAATTCAGGTAGGAAAGTAACTGTGAATGCATTGATGAGCTTGCAACTTCAGTTCAGTTTCCCTATTGCTTGCCTTCTAGCAAATATCGTGCAACCAAGGTTGCTCACAGAAGGAGCTGAGGAATTTTTATTCATGGTCATGCATAAATGTGCATACTTGTGCCTCACGAAATGTAATCTAAAACCAGAGGCTGGACCACTTGGTTCAGCTAGGCAAACACAGAGCTCAGGCAACACATTTTAATAGAGTACTCACTAGTAGCTATTCATGATAACCTCTATGGTCCAAACAGCTTTGACAGAAAAAGTGCCAGGCAATTCCAGTGAAACACAACAGAATCAGGATGTTAGTGCACAATTTATAAATGTAAACAGAGAAAAAAAATGACAAACAGAAGTTTCCAGCAACAACTGAAATTCAGCAAAGTTTAGCAAAGATCCTCTTTTGACGCAAACATCGTTAAACGCAGAAAACACACGAAATACATAAGGCAGAAATTTTGTTTTCCAAACTGTAAGTATGTCCTTAGCATAATTTAAGTAATCCATTGCAATCCTGATTGCTACAATTGCTTAAAGTAAACTTTTTGACTGCACCTATTGCACACATTCTCCACAGCTGTATAGTAAGAGCCTTCTCCTGTATTAGAGATTCTTCATTGTGATTAGCTGGTCTGTAGAAGTTCAATTAAGTAGTTGACTTAATTATAAAAGATGCTATTTGTTTGCATCATTCTATTTTATAATCTGGGGCATATCACTCCAAGCTTGAGATTTCTTTTTGGCGAGTTCCATCCATGATGGCTGGTCTGGAGCAGCATTACTGGCTTTCTTAAAGTGGCTTATTTCCTCCTCTTTATCCACCAGTGCTGGTGACTGAGCTACTGTGAATAAAACACAGGTACATTCTATGTTAGCTTGCTGTGCAGCTATGCACCCTAGCTCTTTCATTAAAAACTTGCTGAGTCTTGCTCTGCAGTAGAAAATCTTTGTATTTCACATCAAAACTTCAACAATACATTATTGAGGCAATAACCATTCTGAGCACAAAAGAATTCTTTTTTTTTTTTTGACTAATACATTTTGGTCTCTAAACTTACTAAAAACAATAAAATGACCTCAATTCCTTGTCATGCTCTGTGTTAATGCCCAGGCCAAACAAGAGAGAGTCTTTTCATTACCGAGAGCACTCATTTGAGACTTCCTCCTCTTCCCAACCTTCAACTCACAATAATTTTATTACCTTCCAAACTTCTGCCCTTCTTTCAAATTTAAATTTACCAAGTAGATTCAAAGCTATTGTGGGAGGACTGATGGGGCAGGTAGTTGGTGATCACATCATTCTTCCTTGCTTAGGAAACCACAAGGAAATTGAACACTGTTGAAAATAATTTTGCATGCATTTTACTTTTTACGTTTGGGACCCAATCCTGTCAAATGGCCTGGCACTCTTGATTCACATTTATTTCAACATAAGTTTTGACTACTGTGTAATCAAAGCAGTACAAAGAATATGGCACCATAAAACTCCAGGCATGAGTGCTGAGAAAACAGTTTGCTCTTGCTGATGTGGGACTGGGGAAGAGATTAGGATCTAACACCTACTCCTCCAGCACACTCAAGCAGGATTTCTTCTGACAAGGTGATGAAATAAGAGCCTACATGTTGAGCATTTTCTTTCCTACCAGGGACAAAATGTGACAGTGAATTGGTCCTCATCAGTGGCTCTTTCACGTCAGACTTTGACTCTTTCCTCTGTTCTTCAGAAGTGGTTTTAAGTGCCACGGGTGAAGGTTTGCTCCACTGATGCTTCACTGACCCCTAGGTACAGAGAGGGATAAAATTGAAACAATGCACAGAGAATGAGACCAGTTTGGAACAACATGAGCAAAGGGAGCGAATGCAGTGCCTGTCATGGTCCAAAGACCACACGGACTTATCACACACTGGCTCCACTCCTCTCACTCGAACCGATACCTGTTCAGGGAGCTCCGGGGGGTTCACATTAGCATCCACAATACTCAACTTCACAAATTGAAACTATACCTCTATATATCTTCTTATTCATAACAGTATCTATGAGTAGGTTGTTATAAAGACAAAATGTATTCCAAGCCCTTTGGAAACCTTTACTAACATATATAGGACTTAGAAACCCTTGTTCTCTCATGTTTCCCCTCTACCTCCCACACTTTGTGGTTTAGCACACAGCTTTTTTGGAGGATTGAAGGTAAATTTCCATAAAAAGGAAATCAAACGCATCCTCCCATGAATTCTCTTGCCAGTATCAAAAACTACCCTGCAGTGATAGTGCCTGGTGCCATGTGAGAGTGAGAGAAAGTGGGAGTAGTACAGTGGTACCACGCCTCACACACTGCAGTCAGGAGCATCTTGGCGTATTTCTATGTTAGCTGATACAGGGAAATAAAATGCATGGCATGAATTTTAGGGAACATTGCCAACCAAAATCTGGAGTTTCCTATTTTGACACAGAGACTGTACTTTGGGATCATTTAAACCCGCAGTGTTTTAACTGCTGTGACAATGCTGAGTGTTATCGCAGTTTATAATCTTGCCTAGACATTTTATTAGGTCTTATTTCTTGTTAATCTAACCACTGCTACTTTTCATCATCTAGAAATCTTTTCTTATTCCAGAATATAATACTGCAATCTGGGTTTCTTATTTACCATTTTAAGCAAGAAAGTAGGTCATTTGCACTGGGAATGGTAAACTGGTGTAGGCATGCATGTTCCTGCATCAGTGCCGGGTTCCTGCTGTGCGCGAGGCGACACAGGCAGTACTCGCACGCTGCTGCCTCCGTGAGCTAGCCCAGCATCAGGGAAGCCTTGTTAGTATTCTGTATTAATGCCAAATGCTTCTGCTAGCACAGCTTTGTCATCCAGGAAGATCACTTGCTACAAGTATCACCTTCTTTTGCATGGGATCTTTGAAGAGGCAGCATCGGCCCATATTCTATGGCACCACATGTGCGCCTGAGTTATCCATATACAAAGAACCTGAATTTATATCTTGGCACTGGCTGTAAGTGCGAAAGTTATTTTTATCCTGTTTCACTTCTCAAAGCTCTAAAAATTGTTGCTCTAAAATCCTTCTGGGACCAAGCTCTTCATTCAGTGTTAAATCAGCCAGAAGGTATAGGAGATTCAATGAAATGGTGTGCTTAGAATAATTAAGGGAATGTATTCCCGCTGTATTGAGAGAGTCCGTACAATTTAGCACCTCATTTGGGTTATTTTAGCATACAATACACACCCTAGATCTGGTAAGTATGTATTGGGAACCCAAGAAATTTTACACACCTCTCATAGTTCCAGGATTTCTTGGAGATATAAAATTACTTATCTGAATAACCAGGGGACTCTGCATCTGTAACACATTTACGAGAGCAGTGTCTTTGTTACTTACGATTATACTCATTAAGTATCTGTAATCATTACGGCATTTGATTGGTAAAATAGCAGTAGATCCTAAGGATGCTACAGGAATGTAATACAGAAGCATCACAAATTTGTACTCTAAGTACCTCTGTTCTTTCCTTCTCTTTGTTCTGTTTCTCTGTATCTGATTTAGCATCTGGAGTCACAAGTTTCTCTCTATCAGGTTCCTGCTCTTGCTGCGTGCCCCTCTGCTTCTGTCTTGCGATGGTAACCCAGGCTGGCTCTGTGGGACTGTCGGGTTCCCTTCTGGGGTCTCCAGCAATCACCACGGAAGGCATGCTTCTCTCTGTTGACAGATTATTAATATACATGGTTATTTGAAAGACAGTTGTAATTAGCTTCAGTTCTCACTTGCTCAGTACACTGGTTTGTCACATGAAGTGCGATAAGCCTGGGTAAATAGGAATTCTTTTTGGCTTGGTCTCCAGAGAGCAATCTTCATGTTCTCACTATTTTAAGTTACCGTTCTACTGGTGAAAATCCACTGCTCATCTTTGTTCGGCTAGAGTCGAGTGTCACTGCCCTCACGTGAGAGAGACGCAGGAAAGTCAATCAAGCTTCATCAAACCACCCAATTTCCAAGGCCTCCTCTTCTGCCCCCTCCTCCCATCTGCTCCGCGGCCTCACCCTTGGAGACGAGCAGCAGCTGATTCAAAGCTGGACACAGCTGGACCACGGGGTTACAAAGGCAACCCCCTGCCACTGCCCGCTCTTCCCATGCCCAAACAGCAGCAGCTGGTGCCTCAGTCTGGTTCCTGCCTTCCTGCGGCCCCGCTGGGAGCAGCCCCCCTGCTGCCTGCAGTCTGAGCCACCTGAACACGCAGAAGTATTGCTAAAACCACAGGGTTAATTCAGTCATTTGACATAAGGTTTACTTTGACTTATCCCTGCTGACGCTGACCATGCTCTGCCTTTGGGCCAGTCATCCTCATCATGCTCTACCAGAACTGAGATTTCAGCGAGACAAGAAAAAAACGTATTTCCTAGAGAAAAGGGTCAAAAGTGCTACCCTGCTATTCTCACAATTGCTATTAAGGGACAAGCAGTATCCAGAGGTATAGGGAGGTGAAATACTGTATGTTCAAACACTCTGTGAAGGGAAACCCTGTCCACAGACTGAACAGAACTGGATCAAGAGAAGAGCCACAGCTCCTCTGTGGGCTCCAGCACCCAGGTTCTCCGCTTCTTCCTTGGCTTATGCTGCACCCGAATTTCAGTTTTCCAACTAATATAGAGCCTCTGTGTGGTTTAAACGAGGAACGAGAATAGTGCTAACACTGCCATGTGCCATGACAGGGCCACAGGGAAAGACAATTTAAGCTTCCTCAGCTGCTTCTGGCCACTAATGTTCCTAAATTTATGGAAGGCTATTTCAGAGCAGAAGTTAAGCATTTTCATCTCCTAAAATCATGCACGGTTTTGCCCCCTAGAAAAAGTTTGTTACCTATTCAGCATCCTGTTCAGGGGCCTGGGACAAGGCAGACCCAGCCAGGAGGGATTACTGACCCGTGCTCAGCTGCTGTGCTGGTGCAGAGCTCTGCCACCCTGCCTCAGGACCCCATGGAGGTGGCAGACATGTTTCTGGAGAGCTGTGATCTAATTTAGAAGAATGTGGCCCAGTCCTGAAAGCAGGTGCATGTCTCTGAAGGCACGTTTGAGATGCCTCATACAGGCATGGGAGATGAGGGGGATGTTGCTTGCCCAGGCAGCTCTCACATGAGCTGGAATCTGTTAACTCAGGCACATCTTGAAAGGCCCATGAGGTTTATTTGCTCAGGGATTTTCTCGTGTCACTGTTGTACCTCACCAGGACAGACTAGTTAGTTGAGCAAGAAAACGCTGTAAATCCTATGGGAGCTAAAAACCACAAACAGAGAAAACAAGATTTTCTTTAAGGCCAAAGGAAGATGTTTTGCCAGCTGACACCCGCATTTCCCTTCACATTCACCTCATGTGATCTTGTAGGGAAGCCTCTGAAAGAAACAAGCCAGGAAGTTGAGATGTGCAAAGGCAGCACAGATAAAGCAGGGCCCCAGGATCCTGACGGAGCTTCCCTCTCTTCTGCATGGCAAGTTCCTCCAAGACCCTGCATCCCACCTACGCCTCATCTTTCCATGCCACCAGCTGTTCCTCACATAATCTTCTTCCCTTCTCCTCACTGGCTGCCCTTGCTTCCGCTTGTCTCATTTTACGTGCTCATAATTTAATGCTGGGAGAGATCTCCATATGTCATCTAGTCTATCCTTCAGCTGGAAGGCAAAGATCAGTCGCAAGACCAATTTCACATAAACTCTATCCTGACCAACATCTAGTCTGTTCTTAAAACCCTGCAAAGACGAGACAGATCTCGCAGTCTTCCTAGACAATCTATCCAGAGACTTGGCCATTCTTTTTCCACTAGATTTTTTCCCATTGGGTAAGCTAAATCTTCCTTGCTCGAATTTAAATCCATAGCTTCTTCTGCTATACACTGTGGACGTGAGCAGATTACTCATATCATCCTCATGGCAGCCTTTTTATGCATTTGAAGGCTTAGTAATTTAGTCCAAATCTTCTTCAAAATAATGGTGTTCAAAACTGGCACATAGCACTTGCTATAAAATGGTGCTAGCATCAGGTCAAGTGGAAGGACTACGCCACATGCCTTAGAGATTTCTCCTGTACACATCAGTCAGTACAATGATTTTTCTTTTTTGCAGGGTGATGTTATTCTTGTTTGAAATTTAGTTTGTGAGCTCCAGATCGTGTTACTTCCCCTCTCCCCTTCCCTTTTTGTATCTGTGCATCTGATTATTTTTGCATACATAGCAGCATTTTGTACTTGTCTGTAACAAAAATATTCTTTTCAAACTATGTTTCCAGTTTCTCAAGAGAACACTGATTTCTATTCTTGTCCTCCAGTGTGCCCACAGGCTTTCCAGCTTGGTAGTACTTGCAAATGTAAGAAGCACACACTTAGTTCCATCACCCATGTCCTTCAATATATTGGATAGTGCCATAAGTAGGATGGCCACCATTAATATAACAGTCCATCATTAGTTGGCACATTCAGTAGCTTTGCATGAACCCAATGAATAGCTTCACCAAGACTGTATTTATAGGAATATCATAAGAGGATGTAATGACACCCATTTGCCCTGTGACAACAGTTACCATTTGATTTCACTTGTCTTCACCAACCCATGTTGTTCAGAACTTATATCCATGTTATCTTATCCATTTATAAACAGCTCAATTGTTCCTTTCAGTAATTCGTATATAACACCCTTTCTCCCTCTCTCTTTTCCCCACCTCACCTCCTTTTTCAAGATGTGGAGCCTTCTGGAGCCTTCCCTTATCTTCCACATTTCTCCAAGATAACCACTAGCAGCTCAAGAACTGCTAACCAGTCTTCTTTGAGTATCTTAGGATGAATTTCATCAGGAGCTTCATAGCTAAGCCCACAAAGTTGAATGGATGTGATGCTTACTAATACATCCGCAATTCTGTTCTCTCATTTGTTTGTAGGTCATGCCCATGTGCCCTTTTAGGTAGTAAGTAATTTGAGCAGAACCCATTAGTGCACTACCTAGTAAAATGAGGTGCCATGCTTCATCAGTTCCCAAAGCACTGCTGTGACAAACAGACTGGGTGCCACTACTGAAGGCGATGGTGATGTCTGGTGTTCCTCTGAAGTGAGGATCCTTCATTCAGTATATAAAGTAGCTTTTAATTTTGGTTATCTTCTATCCAAATTAGTCAACCCGTTTTCCTAGCATCCCTTAATGAATAGCCATGCAGCAGTTAATATTACCAAGATATTACCAATATTACCAAGATGTTTCTCCATTGAAGACTCCCTGTGCCCAGCCAGACTCCTCCCGTAACTCCATCCCACCAAACATCCCCTTTCTCCCCAAGTCCAGCCCTCAGTTTCGAGACTGGGCTTCTTCTCTGACTGTATAGCTACAGACACAGCACTGCACAGCTCCTTTTCCCCAGCTGCTACTGCCTTTGTAATGTCCTTCACTGTCTCTAATATCTCGGCCTTCACAAATGCCAAAGTCTTTACTCTGAAGGCCCCTTTCAATCTACCCACCAGCCTTTCCACGACACTGGGAACCCAGCTTCTGCCTTGGCTCTGCTAGGGATGTTACTTCTTAGTCTTCATGATTCAGAGTCACCCTTTGTGTTCTGTCCCATTTTCCCTGTCACACCACAGGGGCTTTCTGTAAACACCAGCTGAGCCACAGGTTGCTCTTCCTCAGCTCCCTCCGAACAATCAATACTGACAATGACTGCTATGCTCAGGCTCTGTTTACTGTGCTACGTGTAATAGTCTTACTGCTACCTGTGCTCCCACTTCTCTGTTATCCTCATGTATTTATGATTTCTCTTTCTCTTATTTCGATGTGCATTTCCTAGCACAACAGGGTTCCCAATCCCTCGGTGACATCTCAGGAGGCTGCTATTATAACAGTGTTTTTCGTAAGGCAGATATTACAATGGGAGGCATCAAACACTTTGGCTTTTCAGATAATTCTCCCTGATGAGAAACCAGACAACCTAGTCATGCTAATTAAAAGACAGCCAAATTAGAGCCAAATAGCATCCCGTAAGAGATGGTATCAGAACGCTCCTGTGTAATAGCAATAAAAAAGCTCTTTATCAACATCTTTAAAGATTTAAAGGTAAAGATATGTACCTGTGCAGGCCTGACTTAGGACAGCAGAGTAGTAATACCTACTCGGAGGAGGATCAAGAGCTGATCTGCTTCTGAGAAGGGCTTTCTTGTTTTGTCAAGCAGCTGTGTTTCACTCTTGTTGTTGTGAGAGTCTTTGCTACAGGAAGCAAGTCAGGCAGGCAAGGCAGGGGAAATGTGTTCTCTTCAGCAAAAAAAAAAAATCAGATACAATCTGTGCAGGATTTGCTACCTTACCAGTCAGACAGAATTACTGTAAGGGGAGGAAGAGATGTATTCACAATTTATTATCCTCCCCATTGCCCAGAGGTCCTTTACATCCTCCCGCCCCCTGCTAGAGAAGGCAGCGTGGCAGTATGCATGCAGCGCGCTTCCAGCCGCCTTTGGTACTAGCAAAAGATGGAAGGTGGTGAAGTAATACAGGAGAAAGTAGGGTGGAGTGAGTCACAGCTGAAGGTTATCTGAGTCTCTCCTACGAAACTCTGGAGTCCTGAAGAGCACTACGAGGCCAAAAGCTTTCTCTGGAAGCGACTATTCACAAAAAAAGTGTTGCTTGCACATCTTCCTCATTTCAGTGACTGTCTACTTACCCTGAACAAGTCCTCCCTATCTTATCTCATCCCATCCAGTCATGAGGCAGTCAGAATGCTTTTATGATTCACCATGCAACAAAGCTCAGCATTTAAGGAACCAGCTAGCCACAGTGTGACCAAAAGTACTCTAAAGACCAATCTAATTCCTGCTTCTGCTGTAAGTCACACGCACAGCAGCTAACACAGCAGTCCCAGCAGGTATGCTCTGCTTTCAGGGAGAAAGCATAGTACAAAGTGCAAGCAGAAGCATCCTTTGTCGGAAGTTGTGCAAGGCTGACACACCACAAACTCCACAAGTGCTCTGTGTTTCAGTTCTCCTTCTGCGAAGCAAGGCTGAGCCTCTTGCTTCCACATCACACTCAGAAATTTCCGAATAAAACTGAATACTGAATCATGTTCTTCAGTTCTTATTACAACATGTTATGTTAAACAATATGCTATTCAACTCTGTACCTAATAACTTCATAAACTAATAAAGGATGTGGTTGGCAGCGATTTATCTCTCATTCACTCATAGTTTTAACCTCATGATTGTTCCTTTCCTTGGAACTGATTTTGCCCGAGGCTTTTGGAAAGAAGAGCGAGCCCCTTCTTCCCCTTGGGATAAGTCAGAGAAAATGGGAGGGCACCAGGTCAGAACTTGTCCAACCGTTTTGTGCATAATGTCACCACACCACACAGGAAAATTCAGCTTTTAGCGGGGGCTGCTGAAGTCTGCTGCCTCTTGAAACCACACCCAGCGGCCTCCTTCCGAAGCTCTTCCTCCACAGCCCCAAGCACAGGCAGTCGCCAGCCCCGCGCTCTTCGCCACTTCCGCAGCTTCGAGGCTCACCACCAAAGGTAACTCCCAGAACGAGCTGAGCCCTATCGCACCTTTTAAACCCTTTCCCACAGATAAGAATCACCTAAGCTCTTCTCAGCTGGGTCTGACAGCAGCAGGGCTGGCTCGATGCTCCTTAAGCGGGAAAATTCCCCTGCTGCAGTTGTTAAATGCAGGTATCTCTTTCCTTCTGCATCTTACTAAAGCAGCATTTGTTTTTTTTTCCTCAGAGACTACAGCTCTGCTCTTATAGATGAGATTTCTTCTGCCTAAATATTGTGGAAATGAATGTGTACACTTCCCATTGAAAGCTGGATATTATTTTTTCACGTGTACCTGACTGGCTGTGTGAACAATAAGATGAAGATACAACATTACTCTTTATGGACAAAAGAGGATCTATGACTGCCTCATTACTGTGCACTGGTTTACATACACACAGAAACTGGGAGAGTAATAGATGCCTATTTCGGTCTATTGACAGACCCATACTCAGTGTGTTCAAATGTGTGTAGGGCTGTGTGTGTACATTGCATACATGAATATCCACAGCAAAGACATATTTAAACATAACCCCGAACTTTAGGGATTGATTTGTTTTAGAGATGGCCTCAGATATTGTACCTGTTTCCTTTAAATCTAAAAGCCTTTGTGCGGACAAAATATAGCAGAGGCTCTTTATAACATTTAGATCCCACACCTGAGAACACATCTTATGCCTGCAAGGACTGCAGAGTGGTTACTTTTGCCATACATCTGTGCAGGCAAAAGGTCCGAGGCAGAATACTACAGCCGTTCGAAAGACATACCTCTGACAGCAAGCAAAGCTAACTTGTGTATTCCCTGTGTATTTTCAAAGCAAACATACTCATAACTAATCCAAACAACTTTACACGGGGACATAAACCCCCTGTATACACAAGTGTCATTGTTTTGTAAGGCTGCTTATGCTTGCATTCCTCATATTTCATTCCACGTTGCTGTATCTTTGCTCATTTTTAAAACACCAGATATTTTATGAAGGGCTTTAAAAATGCATGTGGCATTTAGTATACCCTGCCCTAAATATTTCCCTTTCATTATTGAAGTACTCTGTGCATCTATGTCAGTGTACACACCCAGTTCTTTAATTTCAGACAAAGCAATTCTAAAAGATTTGGCTATGTATTTCTGAAATTTCTTTCTTCTCTATGCTGCTCTGCAAGGGATCTGACTTTTAGTTGGATCTTTACCACTGATGGTTTTTTACACAAGAAATTGCTACGTTTGCATCAAGGTGTATTTCACTGCTGGAAAACAGCCATATTACAAAATAGCCTGACACAACCTAAAAACCAACTTCTTTTGGAAAAAAAAAAAAAAAAGGAAGCCTTCTTTTCAGCCACAGACAGGACAGCATTAGAGCAATGTCTTTTTATGTAGAGAGAAACATTTCTCTTGTCATTTCAAAGACCAGATTTGCCACACAATGCATACCAACANTCTCTATCGGAGAACGCCTCCTTACTACAGCCCCTCAGTCACCGATTTTTATATATCCTAACGTGCACATTCTCACAGGTATTACTTATGGCTTTGCTCTTGTAATAACCTGTTAGCATGTGTTATTTGTTTCTGCCCTTTACAGGATTTATAGAGTATCAGCCGCAAACAACACAGCTTAACATTTTCATTCTTGCAAAGACTTGTGCCTTTAGCTCCAGAAACTTAAAATTTACTCCTCCAGGCAGCTAGGGTGACTAATTTCACATGTCCATTAAAAAGTCACCTTGCAGTCCCACAGAGGCCAGGCAATCCCCTGCTAGTTCCCCAGAAAATGCTGGTGAGCAGCACTGCTGCTTTCGCCTTTGGTGGCAAGCCAGCCTGCCGGCAGCCCTCACGGTGCCTTTGGACCCGGAGCGCTGAAAAGCAAAAAACTGAACCGAATGAACCACATGGCTCCTGCTCACCCCATGACGCAGCAAACCAACTTTTTTGAGATGATTGTACAGGAAAAGGGAATTGCACCCCCTTGCATCATGACTTCACAACTCGCCTTCTTGTTTAGCAGAGGACTTTCCTAACATGCAGCAGGCAGAAACTCCCTGACAGCGTCAAGTGTCCCTCAGTGGCAACCACAGCTCTTTGGAAGGGCTAATGAACTCAAAGAATAGAGGAGGGCTGGATGCCAGTGTTAATGGTGGTTGGACAAAAAAAAAAGTGGGTGGCCCAGAATATCTGCAGGCCAGGGTTTGTTGCTAAGCCACACGATCGATCCCTGGAAGACAGATGCTGATCATGCTTTTCAGATTTCTGCTGCTGGCACTAACAAAGATACTCTCCTGAGTCGCTGGGCTGAGGCAAATGTTTCAAAGAGCTTAAAATAACATTTGCACAGGGGCGCTGCACTGCCCCACAAAGTCTTTTTTCCCTCCTTGCATCCCACGGCTCAGGATGCGCTTTGCAGAGGTAACGCAGTAATTCTCCCGGGGCGATGCTGTGTAAGTCATGTCCCCAAAGCTGGGGTTGTGCCCGGGCAGCTGGAGAAAGTGGGCACACCTCATTCACCTGCAGCCTGTGGCAGCCAGCTCAGGCTGATGTGGTGGCTTAGAACAAGGAGGTGCTTGATCACATTTCTAAGGAAGGTCTGTAGTGGGATAGGAAGACCTCAGGTCAATTTGGAGCAGAGTGTTTTGTATTTAGAATTAAACTCTTTCTTAGTCCTGGCATGCTAAAATAACAGAATGCATTGCAAAGCTGTTCCAATGCTGGAAAACTGCAGCAGCTTTGCTTAATGTGACATAATAATAACGGTGGGGCAGTAGATAAGGAAGAAGACTGATTACTGTTGCAGACCAATCTGAATCTCCATGCCAGACAATGCCAGGCCATCCAAATTTGCTATAACATTGTCAGCTGGAGGGGATGACCACATCCGAAACCAGCAGCCCCAGGTCAAGCTCCAGGCGTGCACACCCCCGCCAGGGAGGCTGGGGCACGGCTCTCACCCACAGGCAGTTTTGCAGAGGACAGCCCTGAGCTGGGGGCAGGAGTCTCCTTTGCCCCAGGGCTGCAGGAGCAGAGGAGAAGCCAGGAGGAGAAATGTGCTCCCCAGCTCCATTTCTTCACCTTCCTTGGGTGCCTGCCATCTCCCACTGCATTCTTGCTGCGCCCGCTCTTGCTCAGCTTTTGCCACCCTACAGGACAAATGGCCTGCCACGTCCTGAGGTCTTCTTTCAGCTTGGTGTCTCCCCACTCGGAAGCTCAGAGCCTGACCCCCAGCGGAGAACAGCAACCAGAGGGGGGCAGCTCTGCAGTGGCACAAAAAAACCTTTTTATCTCCTTCCCACATTCTCAACATCAGACTCGTGACCAGACAGATTCAGGACAGGGAAGAAGCTTCTCTGACGTATCAGAAGACCTAAAGATTTTTCTCCCCTTTTGGCCACTCTTTAAATCAAAGAGCAGAGGTTTTCCTGCTAGAATTGCTTGAGCGCACTTTACTGAACTTGTTTACTGTGGTTGCAAAGACCTCAGATAGTGGTGTTGTTTTCTGCCTTTTCTGTTCTCTGCCTGTGGCACACAACATATTAGTCTTCAGAGGACTGACTATTTTTACTCTAGCCCAATTATATTTTGGCTTACAATACAGACAACTGGGTGAAATTTAACAATCTGCAGTAGACTCGATCTTAGGGTCTATTCTGGCTTTAAACTCCAGCAAGCTGCAGGGTAGCTAATTATTGTTTTTAAACAAGGAGTGAGTAATGGTAAAGATGGATAAATGAATAAGCAAAGCTCATAGGAGACAATGTATAAACAGTGTGTTGAGCATGCCAGGCAGTTAGTAGTATTTCTGCCTCAATACTATAGTGAGAAAGAAGGTCTACAGATCTGAGTGACTCATCCTACACAGAGCACTGCACTTAATATGTGCTCCTGCCATTTGAATTTCCATAAAGCAGCCCTGAATGGGGACATTTAGTAGCTTGGTATTTCTGTTTCACAATACTTGATGCACTTTATTTTTCGAGTGTCACTTTGAACATCCTTTAAGCAATGCTACAAAATGCAAAAATCCCAGGTAAAAATACCTGTCTGCTGCTTCTTCCCTGCTGTGGTTGTGATAATCTTTTCAGAAAGGGAGAATCAGGGAGCAACATCACGGAAGGCAGAGCCGTCAGCTCAAGCTCACCAATTTTGAGATTCACACAACAGGGCTGCCTCCCACTCTCTCACATGTAAGGCCATTCCTCATGAGTTAAGATAACTTTATAAAGTATCAGGAGTCTTACCAGGCACTTTACAAGGATTTGGCTTTTTCTCCAAGTCTCTATCTTCACTTCTGGATTCAGGAGCATGAATAGATTTGTCCTGCTTTTCCTTGTTTGCATTAGTATTTGGAACACTTATGTTTTGCAAGACTGGCTTTTTAGGCAATGGAGGTTTGCTACTAAGCTGTTCAGAGGACTTTGCTTTGGATTTGATCTTTTCATTTGAAGAACCATCAATATTTGCATCGGCTCCTTTTTTGATCTCTGCTTTATCACCTTTTAGAAATGAAGTCAATCCCTCATTTTCTAAATTAAACTCTGCACTGTATCTTTTAATTCCTTTTGATTCTGGTGACAAGTGGTCTCTATATTTCAAGGACATTGAGGTGGATCTAAGTTTTACTTGAAAAGGACTTTTATCTTCACAGCTTGGCTGATTCTGAGATACCACAGAAGAATCACTTTGCACCGGAACCGCATCGACAGCTGGAGAAACACAGACAGCCAAATTTTCTGTACACTGGCCCATGTTCTCAGAGTCAGAATCTGGCAGCAAAGTCTGTTTTTTGTTGCTACTTTTTCCCTCCTCCAGATCTGATCCCTTCTGCAAATCTTCACTCGACTTCTCATTTTTCAAGGAGACCTTTGTACTGGTCAGGAAGAACCTGGTACTTAATGGGTTGTCAGAATCTGAGCTTTCTGGAAAGTGTAGGCTTCTGGTCCTTGGCCTCTCCCGGGCAGAGGAGACAGAAAACTTTCTCAAGGCATTGAGTTCACTGGCTGCTTTTTCAGCTTTCTTCCCCAAAATTTCCTCCTTGTGGACCAGTGACTGACTGTTCTCTTTATCAGAAGCAGCTGCTTCTTGTGCAGTCTTTGTTTTCTCTGGAGACCGGGAAGCATTTGATCCCACTCGGGCTGAAGAAGTGGGATGCGAAACATGGAACGAATCCGTGGGCTGGAAAGAACCTATGAAAAACTGCTTGCTAGACTCTGACAATACAGCAACCTCTACCTTTGCCTCTTTATTACAGGACATTTCCACAGGTATCTGATCATCCCTCTGTATATTTCCTTCTGACCCTTCCAAACAAGTATCGCTATTCTTACTAATTGAAATATCTTCTTCAGATGGTATTTTATTTACTGAAAACACAGAAGGAAGCTCCTTATTTTCTTGATTTAAAGTACCGGTTGACACATCACTACTCACATCCCCAGACAACAGAACCGGTGTTCCTGAGGAATCTTTTTGCTTTTGTACTTCTCTGTCTGGACCAGAGCATGGAGAAGTTGCGGAGCCTTTGCCTTCTAACAGCAATGAGGACTCAGACTTCACACATGTTGTTTCCAGTGTCGGTTGGCAGCTCTCTGGTTTATTCTCTGGTAGCAGAGCTTCCTGTACAACAGCAGACTCAGAAGTGGGCTGAGTCATCGCTGGTCTCAAAGCAGGGGGAAGGTCCTCAGGCATCCTGGGCTTCTGCCAGGAAGCCACATCCTGCGCTGCAGCTGTGCCGCATGGCAGTTCTCGATCGTTGGTTTTGAATACGGCATCTGGCAAGTCTGTCTGCATCTCCTTTTCATCATCCTCTTCTTCTTCTGGTGTACAGCTCAAATCAGTCAGAGATTCAGACTGGGTCCTCTGCAAGAAAGAAATTTAGAAAGCCCCATCACCATGTGCAGATTCACATATTTTTCTTTATCACGGCATTCACAGCCAGGATCTTATAGAGGAAGGCAATACTTGCCTCCCATGCTGAGCATACTCTTTTCTTAACCTACCTACTGGATGCTTTTTTATCTGGAGATAAAGACCCTGGAATAACGTATTTAACCAATATAAAAGCAGTCAATGGCACTTCCTTCTGCACAACTAGTGCTTTCATGCCTTTATAGATGGGAAGTTCATCAAAACAATGACCACTGGACCGTCCTTGGCACTTGACTCCCCAGAGCATACTGGATATGTTGTGTTGCTCCTCAGCAAAAAGCAGCACTTGAAAGAGAAAATCTGTCTCTTTGTATTTTGCTACTCCATAATAGCATTAAAAATAAAACAACCCATTCTTCCTAAAGCGTTTTTTTTCCCTCTGAAAAGGGAAGGGTACGTAGAAGGAAGAGCAGAAAACTAAGAAGTCCATCAGGTTCTGACACACTGTGCCAGCTGAATATCTACCCCCATTTGGCAGTCTTCTGGCTAATTGCACTGTGATACAGCATTATAATCTTGCCTCCTGTGTGTACAAGTCTTCTGTTTTCTTTCAAGAATTACGCCATTTGATAAAAGTTTATAAATACATATGTAGTATATATAGCCATATACCTGTGAGGTCTGGAGATTAAACTTCAGGTAAGGACTGGCTAAATATACAGGATTATTTGCAAGCACGTTATTGAACCACCGAATATGCATTTTCATATGGTGCTTGTATTAGTTCACTGAATCCCTGTAGTTTGTTAGGTAAATATATATTTTGGATGTGGGCCCTAGTTCTAAGAACATAAAGCTTGCATTCTGAAGATACTTCTAGGGTTCCCCCAATTTCTTGTTTTGCAAGTGCAATTGCAAAGACAAAGCTGTAATGCCACTTGCCTATCCAGTGAGGGCCCAGGAATGTAAAAGAAAGTATTAGTAAGCCAGAAGCAAAGTGCACAGGCAGAGTTGGGTGGGAAAATATTAAAAACTGTATTATCTAAAGGTAGAAACACTTTTGACAGAAAACCAGGAGGGCTCAATCATCTGGCAGTTTATAGGCAGACTGGACAAAGCAATTGTATTTCAGTAACAAATTTACAATGGAAGAAGAGGCTTAATCAGACAGTTATTGCTTTACATGCTTTTCTAAATAATTGGCTTCATCATTGTGTTGCTCACAGCAGTGCTCTACCAAGCCCAAAGATCACTCAGAGATTTTGAAAAATACAGAATACCAACTAAGTAATATTTAGAGACAGAGGGAATAATACTCCTTTTGTTAAGCAAGCCAATTTAACAGCTTTAATGTATTGAAAACATTGAAAGAAACCACAAACAATAAAGTGTAAATACTGTAGGAAGAGCTGTAAACTTTAGTTCTAAAAAGTGGAGAGAAAGAAGAAAAATTAAGCCATGCCCTTCACGAGATATGACAAAGGACCAGAAAAATGGTGCTTTAAAATGATAGTTTAAAAAACAACAGTTTCAGTTACACACTATTTTCTTCTGTGGAGACGTATTTTAAGCATCTGTAGTGCACATAAAGGCTTTACAAGTTTTGGGGGCAGGGAGAAGGCTGAATTCAGAACAGTCCTAATGTACAGAACTTGGCTCCAACTAATAGGTCACAACTTATTATTTCTGTACTTTCTGAAAATATAAGCCCAGTTATATTTGGGAAGTTAAACCAGCTCCTCCATCAACAGTCTCTCAGAGACTGAAGATTTCACAGGATCTTTCAGACCAGGAAAAGTACACAAGTTGATCATAACACCTAAAAAAAAATTTTTTTTAAGTAAGAAATGAAACAGTCAGCCCCAACTTCTGCATCACAGACGAGATACTAAATTGTACTGTGCAGTTAATTTAAGAAGACATTGTGACACAAACCGTGTCATGAGAGCTGACAAGTGATCTGATAATATTTAGTCTGTTGCTACTGTGTACTCCAGATACATACTCTCATCAAATAACAGCTATTAACAACCAATAAGATATCCATGCCACAATCTGACTTTTCTCATCATGTCTGAGTCTGAAATACAAAGTCCAGTAAGAACTTCCTGGTTTTGTGTCAATGGTGACACTGCTTATTTTCACAATTACCTGAGAAAATCTTCTCATTTTACTGGATCTCTGGTTCCGGGGTTTTATTAAAAGCTTGTGTTTAGCAGCAGAATTATCCAAGCAAGAGGACAGCTCAGGTGGAGTGTCAAAATTGGCTGCAGGTGAAATGCTACTGTCAGATATCTGGGGAGCTCCAGTTTTAGCACTTCCACGCCTTGGGAACAGCTGACTGTCCGTAGAGCGAGATCTAGAAGAAGGACCCAATGTAACCTAAAAAAATATAAATCCCCAAGTAGACAGTCAAACAAAGAAACCAAGATATGAATACAACAATTCTACAAAGAAGGGGCCATGTTTATTTGGCATGGTTGCTTCTTTTTCTTTCTCATGCCCTTTAAAATACATTGCATTTCCTAATGTTGCCTGTGGAATATTGGTGTTAGCAATTCTGCATTTTTAGCTGCTTGAATATCATGGTATACTGTCCAGTGGGGAAGAACAGGTCACAATTAACTAGAAGATCTAAAGCACAGAAATGCATGGTCAACATGTTGTGGAAGACAGATTTATGAAGAGTACTCAGTTACAGAACCTAAAGGGCCAGTTTCCTTTCCGGGTCTCTCCTCCAGCATCTCTGCCTACTAGGCTCCTACCCCCAGTTATGTTGGGCCAGAACATCTCTAGCTTCCTATACTGCATCAGGTCCCTTCCAACTCCACCACACCCTCATAAAGAAAAAAGAATCAAACATCAATGGCATTGATACCAAAGTCAGCTTGCATTTCTATCTCATGTACTTACATTTGCAAAATAACTAGGGAGTTTACCTGAAATGTAATATTCCATTTATAGACTATTCTGGGGAAGGAAATGACGGACAATTCCTATTAGTGGCTTGGAACTTCCAACCTGAACAATAATCCATCCAAAACCAACTCCTGAATGCTCCAAAGGGTGCAGTACTTTCATGCTGCTGGAATTCAGCTTGCCTGTGTGCTTTACCAAAAACTGCCCAAGTCCCAGACTGATGCAAAGAGGAGGCTGAAAAATTTATGAAAAATGACTCTAAACAGGGTTCTCCCTTTCTTTCTGATTCAGTTTTTGCAAACAGGCAAAATGATATTTCTAACCTCTCTGTCATAACATTAACATAACCTCTGACACCTCTTGATAAGACTCCCTTTGCAGGCTTGAAATTCCAGTTCTTTTCACCAGAAAAGCTTTCCTCCTTTGTCACACTTTGTTCTGCTGGGTGGAAGGCTCTGGAAGTCGTATTTTATTGAAGAGGAGAGCGGGAGAGCAGTATAATGTAGATTTTATTTAGGGAGGGGGAAAGCATCAGCATTTCTGAAAGTAGATTTCTGCATTATGCACCGCAGCTAAAAGACATTCTGCAGTACAGCTAGGGCCTGCTACATCTTCCTCAATGGCCAGGGGAAAACTCCCATTGATTTTAGGGGAGGCTGGATCCACAGCTTCCGATCATGCTTTCTATTAAAAAAAAGTACCTCAGCCATGCTGAATAATGGATGCTCTCATTAATTTTCACTCTACAATATCTGCAGTGTAGTACTCGAACATGACTAATGTACAACAAATGATACTTGGCTGCATTATACATTAGTACCTAGCAGTGAATACATTGACATTTCAGCTCCATGACAAAGACACAGCACATGTTCTCTTTCAAGGCATGCCATTATTTGCCTGCCTTTTTTTTTTTGGCTACTGCTTTTCCTCAACAACTTACATGTCTTCTCTTTGGCAATGCTCACTGTTGGCCATTACACTGGAAAACCGAGAAACTGCTTTGTTACTCCACTTACATTTCAGCAGCCCAAGCGAACGCCAGCTCTGAGCCGGCTGCAAAAGCCGCCTGTCTCACGAAGCCTGCCTCTGGCCAAGCCTGACGGAGGAGGGGGCGGCCAGAAGACCCCATCCCCAAAACCTCAAACTCAGATGGCTCAGCTGTCCTTCAGCTCATAGCGCTGATTAGCACAAGGTGCGGGCGGGCAGCAAAGGAGCCCCATCCCAAAAGGGAGGATGGGATCGTCACGATCCTTTCTCCCTTCTTCGAGCCAGGAAGGCTTTCAAGACACAACAAGGTTTTGCTGGCACCCGAAACCTCAGCGTTACGTTGTGCAGAACTCCTCATCCCTGCGAGCTGGTCTCCTCCGACTTGCAGGAGCAGGGCTCATCTCTCTGAAATGCCAGGTAGACCCTGCGGTTTGGGAGGAAAGCGTTCCGAGGTGCTACTTTCTGGCTGTACTCTGAAACCAGGCTGGGATGAAGAGTGCTCTGAGCTAAGTGATGGGGCATGTGGAAAAAGCTGAGCAACCGCAGAGTCACCACAGCGTCTCAGGAGTCAGCGAGTGAGTCAGAGAGTGATGTTAATGGAACTACAGGGAGACATAAATCCTCCCTTAGCCAACACGCATCTGGGCTGGACAATATATTTACAGTCTGCCTACACCGGTTTTCAAGAAATACCTTTTTCACATGTTCTTTTTTTCTTTGAAAAGATTATGGCTTTACTGTATATAAACAGTTTTTCAAACAGTTTCATATGGAATCTAACAAGTGAGGCCAGAAATCTTTGCTGAGCCCTGCTGCAGCTGGCCTTAAAATACATTTTGCATAATTACCAAGAAATAGTCAGCTCAGGACTAGCTTCCCTAATTCCTTTCTGCAATTCCCTTCCATCCTTCCTCCTAATTTCTAGAAAACACTCTCCCCTTTACCCCCTGTGTTGTTTCTACCACGTCTCCAGCTGCGGACAACTAAAAGGGACTCTTCAGAGCCTTTCAAAACTGCTCTTTAATCAGCCAGAACATCTGACTGCTGATTGAAGAAAGCCATCTATTTGCTTGTACTCAAGTCCTAAAAACATCACTTCAGCAGAATTCACAGCTCGCACTGGCTCACGTGGCCAGAATCTGACTAAAGACCGAACCTCGGTCTCCTAAGCAGCAATGTCAGCCACTATCATCAGGCAAACTGCTTCTGTATCATTGTGAGGTAATTTTGTATTTAAGCAAGAGTCTGGGCAGATTTCAGAGCATCTAGATAATGTTCATGGCTCCTCAACAAGCCTTCTCCCTTCTCCTATGCATGTAACCTAACCAGCCCTTACTGCAATTTCCCATCTTTAAAAAAGGGATACTATTTTCGTGGCTAAATCTGGTTGGTTGTTTTTGGAGATTAAATCATGTCTGTAAATTTTGCTAAAGGATATGAGCTATTTTAGAGGGCTTAATCATTGTTAACGGGAGGTTACATGGAGTCAGAATTATGTTGATAAATAATTATAACTTTATATTAGAAGGACAAGCATTTAAAAGGCAAAACAAGCAGACAGACATGCAGCTACGTACATAACAAGACTGTTTTTGCAGCAGACAGGCAACAAAGTAATATTTATGCCTTGCATTTCTTTAAAGGACTACCATACATAATTGCTTGGCCCTTATTACATTTGGTAGAAGTTACCTGTTCTTCTTCTTCACTGCCTGTTCCAGCTAAACTCAAAGAGCTAAGGTGCTTGTGAGAGTCAGAGAACTGTGGGATGGAATGAGGAAGAGATTCAGTACAAGATGACAAATGAGATGGATATACCAGCAGAAACCATCTACGCAAAAGTGCACACAGATAGTGACAATGTAAATCGTTTTTCTCTATAGTCTTAAGGATTAGCAAGGATACTGCAAACATAAAGTATAAGACATGCAGATAAAGAATGAAATTATGTGTAACAAAACTATCATTTAAAAAGAAAAAAAAACAGTTTCAAATTCTTTTATGTTTCTTTTTCCCATGACAGACTAGAAAAACATTAAGGAAGAGAACTCTCTTATCAGCACATTCAAGGGAGAATACAGATTTTTCAGACTTTTTTATGCCTGGCAGCTCTCTGTAGTCCCTAAAAAAAACCAGCATCCCCATGCATGCACACAAACACACCCTCTTTTTCCTAGTTCTGCATTTTCTGGAATTATATTTATATTTCAATAGGAACAGAGATTCTAAATAGCTGTTTACACACACACATAGCATTTTTCCACTTCAAGTAAGGTATTTCTGAATTGTTCAGAGGTAAAGCAGTTATACATACTGCAAACGAAATAATTTATTCTGCCTCCCGCACATAGGTAAAACAAGTAATTAAACACTGATTTTCGTCAACACCAGAACTACTCACTCTTGTTGTTGTGCCTGAACTTAGGACTTCATGGAGCAAAGACATTTCTGGAGGGCTCCTGGGTAATCCATCATCTTCAGAACTGGTCCCAGCATCCTCTGTCCGCTTTGCATGAAATCCAAATGGAGGCGGAGGTCCCAACTTCATGGTAGGCTGGAGTTTCATCTTCAGTATGGCATAATACATGTTAGCACATGATAATGATGGAGGTTTCCCCAGTACATTTTTTAGTTCAGGTCAATGAGTTACTTTTATTTTAGCTCCACAATTGAATGACCCAGAGCACAGGACATCTCACTTTGGAGGTTCTCTTAGGGAGCCAAACAACCTATCCATTTCACAAATACCTTTTAAGTAGAACCAAGGTAAGATACTGCTGACTAATTAACAAAAGCAACATTTGCTGTAAGCTGCAGATAGATATTACTTGCTAATCAAATATTCAACGGTAAGTATTATCAAAAAATCAAGCCTGGAAAGACATTCCACCTCATGCATTTGAAAAAAATATGTTGTGTAAATTACCTGTAGAGCTCTAATCCGGTCAGAAACATTTTCCTGAGAAAACACTCTTACTGGCCTTGCAGATTCTTGCCCAGTCTCAGGGATGAAAATGCTATCATGTGACAAAGCTCTGCTTCCCATAATGCCCTTGTGGGTCCTAGAATAACACAACAAACAAGTGAATACATACAGATTTCTTTTGCCAATCGTCTTATTCTTAACTCTGGAGGTCTTCTGGAGTGGAAGATAGGTGTGCACACATCACACCTGAGATTCCAAACTTCTCCACAAATGCAATACAGCCATTCAGGCTAACCTATGTAGCACATTTTAAAAACAACATAAATGTGCAAGCGTTAGTATCTGTCATGTTAGCAAACCAAATCAAGGTTAGGGACAGTTCAACCCCAGCAACTGAGTTATGTTTCATTTAAAGCTACTGCCCCTTGGCTGGGAGCCACCAGCTGGGTGGTGTGATGGTGCCACAGGCAAGCCCAGCCACAAAATGAAGTGAGTTCACATAAACCAGCCTGTACCTGAGGTGGACTAACTTTGTTCTAATGCAAGAACGTGTCTTGCAAATGACTGACCATTACCCTATGAAAAATAAATAGCACCTTTCACTATTTAAGCACAGTAGAACATTTACTATGTATCCCGGCCATACTAGTCATTAACAAAAATATTGCAGGGGATACAGTTCTCACATAGAATCATTTATATAAATCCTTACAAGGTCCTGTGTCCTCTATCAATATCCTGGGGATTTTCCCTTACAAGCCTGTGGACACATTTTTTCATGGATACTTTGTTGGCTGGTGAGAGGAAGCAGAAGAAAGCTTTCTGGGTAGTTTCTCTCATATTCTGATTCCTACTTTTGATGAGTGCAGCGTGCAATGTCTTTTGAAAATGTTACGTGAGGGGGATGAACACCTTGTGTCCTCATGGGAACAGTAGGGGAGACACATGGACAGACAGCTAGCTGCTAGGAGCAATCCTGTGCTCATCTTCCTCAGCTCAGCTCACAGCCCAGCTGAGCAGGGACCAGAAATGCGTGCGTTCATGTTTAATGCACCAACATCTTACAAAGGCTGGAACAGCCAGCTAAGCAGTGCTGCTGTATGTGCACGTTTATCCCTGCATGCTACCTTTGCTTTCTCTTTCTAGCAGACGCGTACCTCCTGGATGTGTAGTGAAGGTTTTCTAGACATCTCCTCAGATTATGAGTGCTCTATTTAATTTTCCTTCCTTTCAAGGTATTTCCTGCAATTTGTCTGTCTAAACAAGTATTAAGAAACAATAATTTTACAACCCTGCAAGTAATGCCACAGGAACATAGCCAGAACAGCCAAAGATTGTACCCACTCGGTCATGACCTCATCGAGCAGTGCATGAGAGGGAGAAAATCTCACCATCCATGTCTTTTGTTGTTGAACAAAAGTGCTATCACCCACTGCTAGACCTGATGCTGCCAGCCCGGAACTCCTGGGGCTTCAAGCTGGACTAATACTACTCTTGCCAATACTACAGACATTTGTTAATAATTTCTTTCAGTTGTTTGGCGCTGCCTAGTGGCTGTTTTGTACAGTGTCATTCCAAATGGACGGGATGGGTTGCCTTTCCCATCCCTCTGCACAGCAGCGGCTCTCAGCTGCACTTCATCCATGAACACAGGTCCACCTGTCTGTCCATGAATGCACTTGAACTTTGTATCATGTTTCTCATGGTCACTTTTTGGATGAAAAGTAATGGATAACATTTTTGGAAATGCCTGAATGAAGAGAGGATTTTCAGAGGCATCCAGATATGCAGACCGGGATTCATCTTGTCTAACTTCAAACACTGTAGGTACCTACACTGGAGCTGCTCACCCCAGGCTCCCGCTTACACTCAGTGGGGAGAAATAGGCACTTCTAGAGCACGGTTCATCAGAGTGACTTCAGAGGTACCACAAGAATGGTATGAGCTTTCTTAGCAATGTTGACTTCTCTCTGCTGATTATAAAAGGCAGCTGGTGACTAACTCGGATGCAGGCATTTATCCTTTGCTCAGATGAATCCCAGCTATACAGAGGACACAAAGGCTTCACAGCCTCTGGTTCCTGCTGATTTCATTGCAGTCATCCCCTTATCTCTTCCATGCTTTCAAAAAGCGGCATAAATGATCAGGCGTCTACATTTTTTAACAATCCGTAGGAGATACATCTTAGGGGCGTAAGACAATTCTGATAAAATTTAAGCTGAGTACCTAATTCCATTTTTGAAGATGAGAACTACATCCTTCTGAAATGATAACCCAAGGATTACTTATGCTTAAACAAAAGCTTTTTTAGTTATTATTTATTGCTGCATCCCATCCACTTCACTTGTGATTTGCCTTGCAACAGGCATTTTAATTTGTACTTTCCTTAAAAAGGCAACTGTTTGAGAGTGCAGCCATTCTGAACAAGAGAAGGAAGCAATTTGGAGTATCCTTTATCTATAAACATCATAGCAGTTCTGTATTTGTTTACCAGCCACAGTCCAAAGACTTACTCAAGTTCATCTTCAGAATAATAACTAACATGCATGTCGTGTGAGGCCGCCACATCACTTGTTGACTGGAATAACTTCAGAGTGCTGCTCCCAGAAGATGTTTCTTTCCTTTTCTTTTTACCAAAAAACTTTTTGAAAGATTTGAACTTTGATTTTTTCTTTCCTAGGTGAAGAAACATAAAGAAGATGCAACCAGTAGCATTTGCAAGCTTTTGGAACAATAATATGTCCCATATAATTTCCTCACAAGTGGATTTTTTCCTGGAAGAGGCAACACAGTCCGCTCTTGCATTAATGTCTTTCAAGACTATACTGATAGCATGAAATTGCTATTATCTGGGAGAATGGATTGCAATGTTTATGACATAAAAATAACCTACAGTGTAAGATCTTTGCTAATAGAGTTTCTACTTGCCTCTTGAGATAATTAGACTGTGAAGAAAAACTTTGGTATTAACAGCCTGGGATATAGAGAAGAAATTACAACTTGGAAACACACTGCCTTTGTTCAGCAAGCTAAGTAGTGATGATAAGGACAATGTTGTTACCAAAACCAATTTAAATGTAGAAATGGCTTACTTAGGTGGAATGTGCAGTGTCAGGAGGCTAATGCTTTTATAATGTCAGTTTTATAATACATCCCAGAATGTTTTGAATGCTAATTATGAGTCTCAATGGATGACAAAGTATTAAACTAGAAATCAAGCCATAATCTTTAAAGGCAATGCTAGTCTGCTCAATGAGGAAAGTCCTGAATCAGGATCAGTTCCAAGATCCATGAAGAAAACTACTTAAAATGAAATCAGCATTTTGCACAAGACATCCCAACGACTCATGCCTGTCCCGTATAGGTTGGGATGACAGCACTGGAAAGCATCCCTGTCTGTGTTTCAGTTATTGTTGGATCTTGTTGGGTAAAAAAGTTAACTGTCACAAGATGCTACAAAAATCTTACTTCAAGCCTCTAGAAATGTCAAAGCTGCAACAGGTCTCGGAGACAGAAAGAGAGAAAGGGAGAATGTGTTCTCTAAATAAACAGATTCACTTCTGTGACAGAGCGAAAGTACTGAAGCTCAAGAAGTTATGGCACTTTTCATTCACTGAGGAAGGAAGCAATTCTACCTGAACTGTCCTCTCCGTATCCCTCAGTCTCTCGCACCTTAGGGTCCATTATCCTTGAGGAACTCATGTGACAGTCACTAAAAGAGGTAGAAAAAGTGTCAGTCATATCAACGAAATAACAATACTTCAATACACACATACAAGCAAGGTACTAAAATATAAAGATATATGTAATAATGTATATAAATACATAAATAACATATGTCTAAATGCATGTATTATATTTACAAATACATATACAATAAGAAAATATTCCATAGGATGATGCTTCTTAGACTATGGTAAAATAAATTCCATAGAAGTATTTCCACTTAATAAGGTGATGGCACATTACAGTTCAGTTAATCAGCTCGCCTTTCCTTACTGAAAACTGAGTGTAATGAAATTCTCAAATGCTTGTGAAAGTGTGCATCAGAAGTTTGCTTCTCTGACTTTCCCTCTCTGCTCCTACTCAGGACCACAGACACAACGTCTTTGGGATAATCACAGCATTTGGGTAACATATCCAAGTAACCTTTGTAAAGAACTGCATGCATTTTTAGTTTATAATTAACTTGATGTATTCTATGGGTTCTAGTTTTTCTTCTTTTTTAAACCATTTGTGGAAAGGTAACCATTCTATTTACTCCTTTGTTCATGCAGACAAAATTCAAGTAAAAATAAAACAATAAATTTTCTTCTTTATTCTTTGATTTTTGGAGGCAAAATATCACTTTGTGACCATTAAGGTTCCTAAATTAAAAAATGCTTCCAAAATTGTACATGTCCCAAGCCTGAGGGCAGAATATCTGTAATTTAAAGTGTATTTTCAGAGCAGTAGTCAGTTTGTGCTTTCTTTTCTCCATCTGGAAAACCATGATTTCATGGTTGAGTCAGAATAAAGTCATGGATGCCACTCACTGGAGGGTGACCTAAATACCGCAGAGGAACTCTTGGGGTTGCGCTGGTGACAGATGCTCACGCCAGAACCTAGACTGGAGCGTGAGTACACCACGGCTGTTTTGATCCCCTGAAATAAGGGCAGGCTTAAGTAACGAAGCTCATAAATTCAAAGAGTGAGTGAAATGGGAATGAAACATTTACTACTCGAGCCTAAACCATGACACATCGCCTGAAACACCAGTGAGCGCTCAAGCCAGGCCGTGACGAGCGGCCGTGTGATGGCATCAGTAAAGCCACCGCTGCTGCCCAGCAGCTCCCGTGCTTCTCCACCAGCTTCTCCGCCAGGGACCCGCATCAGCTCGACAAGCACCTTTATCATCAAACAAACCCTCCCACAACCCTTGGGTTTTACATCACATTACATCATATTACATTTTTATATTGTTATATACAAATTATGGATGCCGTAACTCAGATCCCCAGCTGTGGCCACTGCATCCACCTGCAGCCAGGTGAGGGCCCTGCTTTTTTTATCCAGATGGTTACACGTTGTCCTCCATCAGTTCTGAGTTGCAGTAATGCAAACACTACTTTGAAATAGGTAGGCAAGTACAAACATGTTTCCTCTGGCAAAATTAAGGCAGTTAATGTATTTCTGACACTCTAGAAATGCGCTGTTATCCCATCTCAAACCTTAGCAGCCAATTTTCTAGAGAATAAAAAAGGTTAGAAAAAGTGAACTCCACCATAATGTCGGTAAAGATGTGTGAATGATTTCTGACATCTGAGGTTGTGAAGAGCATTTCCACTGTGGCCACCAACTACGTTGGTTCCTCGAAGGAGCGCGGTGCCGGCGGGGCGGGAGGCTGGGAGCTCTCGCCGCAGTTGCTATGTTGGGAAAACACACGGTTTGTGACCAGGACGGCGAGGTGCGGCCACGCGCCAATGACCAAGTGTCAAAGACTCGGGAGGAGTTTTACAGCTGTTTTTACCAGGGAGAGATTTGTTTGCACCACGGGATGAAAGGGCATCGTCTTCTTCACCCGGCTGAGGGGAACCAAGCACATCACAGAGGGACTGGAAGGGAAAAAAACTGCGAAACGCTTGGCGAAGGACGCAGCAGTCTGGCCAGGGATGGGTGCACGCAGCCACCACGCCTAGGCCTCTTTGCCCAACCATTTATCCTGGGACATGGACGGGGTGGGACTTTGGTGGCCAGCTTTTCAGAAGTACACTCGGAAGTCGACAGATCACTTCAGCCAACCTTGATTTTAAGGAAATACTTAAGCTGAAACTTAGCGTTTTGCTGAGTTGTGGCTTCCACTGAAGCAACATCCCAACGCAGCACGAAGAAATGCTGACCAGCGCCGAGCAGCCGGTGCCTGTCAGACCTCTCCTGCACCGCTCCGCAAGGAGGGGGCTGTCCGGCCCAGCGTCTCACCGAACCCAACATCAGGCAGTTACATGGATTTCTACCTTAAAACTGATGGTGACATTTTTATTGACGTGGGGGAAAGTTGCTTTTCCTTCCCGACTCTTCCTTTGCTGCACATTGTTGGAGAAACGCTGTTTTTCACCTGTTCACCACCCACCACGAGATAATTCTATTTTCTTTCCCAAATATATGAACTCGGAGAGCTGTTCTATCCGTATCTCCCCTTTTTTCCTTCAGTGTAAGTTATTTTAACAATATCTTTAGGCAGCTTTTCAATCTCTCAAGCTTTTTCCTCAGTGTCCGTAACAAACCCTCACTCGTCATATGAAATATTCCATTAAACCATGGTGCTGAAGAGGAGAAGAAAAACAGCAAGAGGCCAAAGTTCCATCTCGGTATGATTAAACCTGCCTGTCACTTCCCTGATGCAAAGAGAGATTTGATTGTTTACTCTGGAGCCAAATGTTATCTTCCTCAGAGCCTCGCTTAGAATCTGTGATGCTCTGTACATTTAGTAGTTGTGCAACACAACGCTGACAAAATCTAGAAGCTCTGAAGCAGCACCTACGTGCACTGGTGTGCACTTACATTTGCATCCTGAGGCTGTGCCGGGGAGCAGGACTGCCGAGCCTTCTCACTTCCAGTTTCTTCAAGGACTTGCTGGACTCCAAGGACTAACTGAAATCACACTCTGCTCTGAAGACTCAGTGGGGTTCGCATCCTACAGGAGCAGTCTGCTTTACTTCTCCTCTATTAGCAAGGGCAAGATTTACCACACTACTGGCAGCCGCACTTTTTCTCTTTTTTTTTTTTCCCTTTAGGTTTCATGTTTGGTTCTCTTCACAGTGGAATATTAGAGATACCTGGTTTATCAATTTATTACAGGATTTTATGAGGCCACAATATCTGATGATAAACTGCTAAATATTACCCAAGCTTATAATGGTATTTTTTCTGTACTGGACTTTTCCCAGCAGAGACTGTTTTCCCATTTTCCTTCTTCCTTCCCATACCCTTTTTGTATGAGCTACGAGACAGGAAACACAGCTGAGAATACGTGAGTGCACAGAATATAGAGAATATTATTCACTTCCCTACTCCTCCCAAATGTCAGTGCATTCAAAAGTGAGTATCAAAAAAAGCACAGCTGAACCGAATGACAGCAATTTGCACCTTTTATTCCTGCGTTGTTCAAGAACATTTGCTTTCTAGTAGGCAAAGAAACACCAGCAATTAAAGTGATTTTAAAAATATGGATTTAGGGAAATCATGCCACCCGAGAGGAAGACCTGCCCTTTTCTCTCTCCAATATCACGATATGCACTAAAATTTCTACTGGTTTTACACAGCCTTGCAGATTTGGGAAAGAAAATGTATGAATTAGGGGGACATAAGGAAAATCAAAACATTCAGAAAGACTGCTCTAGTGAGGCAGTAACTGAACAGAAAACATGCTCAATACCAAGGACTAGGACTGAAGCAGCTTCTCACCCACCACCTCTCTGTGGGCTCAGACCTGAGACGGGCAAGCCCAAGGCATCCGCTGCGATGCCCTGCCAGCAGCAGGCGCATCAGCAGAGCTTCTGCACACCTGGGGATGCTCCCCACCTCCGGCACGTGGGATTAGCGAAGGTACCGTCCGGACACTGCCCCAGGATGCCACAGCTCAGGTGCAAAAGCGTGCCGTGGTCATCAGCCTGTCAAGCTGAGGTTGGTCCCTGCAGCTGGGTGTATGGTAGAAGGATGTGCAGGGAGAGGGGGCAATGAGCTTGTGATGGGGAGGTATCCGCAAAGCACAAGAAACCCCGCTGCTCAGCGTGCCTCTGCTTAGACCTCTTCCCGCCAACAGAGACCCCAGCACGACCCCCCCTTTGAGCTCTCAATCCACCCTCAGTGCTCCCAGGTGGTAAGGCTTGAACCCACCCCAAACTAAATCTCTCAGAGCACGCCCAGTTATAAAATCTTTCCCAGAAGTCATCTATCACCTCGAGCTTATGCTGTTAAGAGAAACGTCCCTGCGGCGGGCCCCTCTTTCCGCGTGAGGAGGAATAGGAAGCGCAGAGCAGCGCTGCACCCGAGCCAGCTCTGTGCACGCAGCGCAGGTACCGGGAGCATCCACACGAGCGAGCGAGGTACAGGTCTCTGGGAATCCGATCAGTTGGTACAAACACATCCCAAAAGCGCACAGACAGGGACGTGAGAGGCTGATAACGACTGCAACACCATCCCCAAAGCATCTTCCTGCTCCAGACCTCTCCTGATGTCAAAGGAGTACAGATTTCACTTTTTATTCAGCCTCTGATTTTTAAATCAAATGAACAAACGCACTCGAGTGCATGCTTACATGCGTGCGGTCATCCCAGGAGCTTTGTCAGGAGCCCCAAGCGCTGTCACTGTGACTGAAAGGCCACCCTCCCTTTCTGCTTCATGTCAGCACCTATGCAGCAGCTGTACATATTCCAACTGCATTCCCATCCTGAGAAGACCTGCTTGTTGTTGTTTTTTTTTTTTTTTGAGAAAACCATGTTTTCCTTTGTTATACTCACATAAAATACCAAAGATAAACTTTATGCCAAACCAAGAAGACAAACAGCCTGTCACTTTTTATATATAATTTCGCTTTCTGTTTTCAGAGCCGGGCAGACGATTATCTCCTTCCGTTTTGCTCAGATGTTTTGCGACAGTAAACAAAAAATAATTACTTTGCAAAGTCTCCGACTTCACGCGTTCTCCGCTGTTTTTAATAATTTAGCGAGGATGCCATTAGCACCTAGCTGTTTGACGGATGTCCATAGGGACAGCATCTTCGAAACCGTACTTTCGTCGTCTGCATTAAAGGAGGAATAGGAAGCTCCGGCACGGGGAGCAGCTGCGTCTGCCACCAGCCCCTTCCCCTGCGCTGCTTACAGCCACCCAAATCCCCTGCCGCGTACCAGCGGCGCGGGACCGTGCAGACTCTCGTGTAGGATCCTCACCAGGCCTGCTGCCGTGCCGCCTGCCAGCAGCACATTCCTTTCTCTATTACAAACAGCGCATTTCCAGGGGACGGGGAAATACACTGCTATCTCCGCCTGTTTATCTTTCAGGAATTGATAGACCTTCCTTCCCCCATCTTTTTTGCATGAAAGCAAGAGGCTAGAAGACAAAGTCTGCATAAAATAAACTTTCCTCCCAAGCAGCTTGTGAAGATTAAGCTTTTTGTTTTTCAGAAAAGCGTGCTGCAGCAAAATACACAAACCTGTGAGGTCAGAAGGAAGCACTGCAATTGCCCAGGCTGATTTCCTGGCACAGGGAATAGACTAGCCCCCAGGAAGGTGAAGAGAACTCTTCTTCCCTAGCAGAGCTCAATAACTTAGGGGTAAACACCTTGTCAAAGGTCATATTGCGTTCACAGGAAAAGCCTTAAATTGCATGCTTTCTTTATACAAAAAACAAAAAAAAGCAAATCAAACATCCATATAAAAGTTCACAAACTCATGTGAAATGTGTTATTCCTATGTAAAAACACTTTCTTTCTTCCTTTCAATGCAAGTTTTATATTTTTTGTGATTTAACAGACGGCCCGGGAGAGCTATTCCACCAACATGGAAAGCATTATTACAAGAACGGTTAGAGCAATAAAAGCACATTGACTCTCCTCCTTCTTTCTCAGCACACAGGGATAAAAGAAACGTAGCTGTTTTGCACAAAGACACAAGACCTCCCCCAGCCAGCTCCCTACCAGAGATCCTCTGCTATGTTTAAGAGCACAAACAGCTCAACACACTACCAGAGTTTGGGGCTTGTATCAGCCATTTTACTGATAGAAGCACAATCTGTATTTTGAACTTCAATAATATCAAGTGTGCGTGCAGAGCACTTTGGCTAATAATGCTCTGAAGGAGCTCATCTTTTTTGTACAGTAGCAGGCTAATATCACTAAAAGTCAAGGGTCAGTAAAGTATTAAAAATTCACTATGCCTCTCCTTGAAAAGCAATAGCAAAGAAAGTAAAGCGTCTTGCTTTAGTTAGAACAAAATTACATTTGATTCTACATGTCGCAATTGCAATTATTCTTGAATTCAGCACTGGGAACATTCCTGAAGCTATTTCACAAAAATAATTACACAAGGTCATTTGGTATTCAGAGCGAGTACAAAAATCAACGTTGTTACAAGGTCTCCATGGGTTTAGCTTCAGCGAAACATAACAGGGCTTTCATTGATCCCCCTTGCTTTCTGGAACCATAAATACAATAAATTGTCCATATACATACACAGGCACACGCACACTTTGTGGCAAAGAAAGAATAAGACTCACCAGGAAGTACAGCAAGCCCCGAGGAACTGCGCACTCTTACACCTGCAGCCCCATCAATTAGGCTAATGTAAGCGTGCTCTTGTGGAGTGCGGAGGTGAATGGGAGCTTCAGATGCAGGAAGTCTTTGGTACCACCCAGAATGAGATCCTTATTCAGCTTTATCTGCTATTCAGAACAAAACTCAGCGGGCCAAGTTACCCAGACAATGAAGTCAATTGCAACTGCTACCATCAGATCTGAATGCGGCCCAATTTTCGTCCATTCTGAGCCCATCTATAATGCGCTGACTGTTTACTCTTGGCTACACAAAGTGTGACGTAGCCAACAGTTTTATTCCAACACTCCTATTGTTTCCTTAAAAGTTAAGGACGAGTCTTTTCAAATGACATGATCACCCGAACACGGAATATAGCAATGCCCCAGGCCTACTTGCAAATATTTTGCCATGAATGCAATGAAAAATACAGTATGGTTTGGCCAAACACAAGTAAAAGGGAAAAGTGAAGGAAAAAAGGAGAAAAGGATGCGCTTTATTGGGTTCCTCCAGAATTCCTGCGCTGGAAAGATGAAGTAAGTACTGTGATCATCTATGCACCACGTGCAGAGTAACTTTAATATCGAATATTTAGAGTAGAGAAAAAAAGGAGAGTAGGGAATGTAAAGAGAACGAATTAAACATCCTAAGGGAAGTCTGAGCCCTCCTGGGCAGAGACACACCAGCCCAGCACCCCAGATTAGCCATAACATAAGCAGCCTGACTTCCAGGAGCTGCTCCCAAAGGTGCCATCAGGGGCCCCCGGTCTCAGCGCTCCCCCGGTGCTGCTCGGCCGTGCTCTAACCTGGAGTCGCCTCGGATGCAGCGGCAGAAAGAAGCCATGCCTCGTGCCTCAGGGCTAGGGACCGGTCCCGCGCCGGGGTCATCCTAGCACGGAGGAGCAGCGGGCAATGGGCAATGGGAGGCAGTGGGGAAGGGGGGCATCTTCCCCTGCTTCGCCCCTCTGCAGGTCCCTGGCTGCAGGCTCGGAGGCTGGTCCCTTCCCCAGGTCCACACGGGCTGCCCAAGAGGGACGGCCACGGTCAGCGCAATCTCAGTGCTCAGAAACTTCCCCAGGCGACGGCGCTCACATATTTCAGCAGTAGCCGCTACCTGGTAAACACATTCCACATTCCTGTTTCGCTGAACCCCACAGGCCAAATGAGCGGCCTCTCGTCTGAGGCTCTTTCTGAAGGGGTACATGTGGCAGGCTTTTACATGGGAATGACCTTACTGAACCTCTTTTGCCTCTGTCTAATTTAGTCCTGCTCGGCTTTCAAATTGGTAATCATTTTCTTGGGCCCAGATCGGGGAGAGAGGAGCCATGGTTGACTCCTCTCTCCTCCACCCTCAGATCACTTTTAGAACAAAAGAGCAAGCGAGTTTTAATGCAAGGTCACAGCAACACATGATGACCTTGGGGTGCTCAGGTACGAGTCTGTTGATGTTCGAAAGTCTTCCCAACCAAAACAGTTTCTCAGGTGAACAGGCTGGAGGGCTGCTTTCCAACCCCGTCACAACCAACAACACTGCTGAGTCCTTTCATCTTTCCTCAGAGCCTTCCTCCACGATTTAAAAGAAAAACACAATCAGGATTCCACAAATGTAAGAGCCTTATTTTTTTGTCATCTATTCCCTCACTACAGGTACTTGCAAACTTTTCTTTCTTCTTATCCATTCAGGTCGCGTTTGCTATTTTGTGTTTGAAATAGAGGAGCTATTTTCCTGCAGCTCTCCCATCCCTCTGTACTTTCAGGTCTATGCTCTGTGCTCCAAACCAAGGATATGAGCAAATGGAAATTACTGCAGCTTGCTCCGATTTTTGTTTTCCCCTTTGCTCCTTCCCTGCAGCAATAACCTCCATGAGAACAAGAGATCCCACCAGTCACCCTGCACGTCTCACCTCCTGCTGCCACTTCTGACTAACAGGCTTTTGGAAGTCAATATCCTGATGGGATTTCACAGTTTTCACTGCTACCTTGTTGGAAGTCCAGAGCTGAGTCTCTAGTGCCCTACACCACCTGCACAAGTCCCTGGACTGAGAAGTAGAAAGCATTTGCACGTGCCTGTTTGTCCAGGACAACTGACAGGGAGCACGTGTGCAGGATATACTCAGAAGAATATACGTAGAAATGTTAAATGGAGAACAAAATGAGGAGAGGAGATTGGAGAAAGTATGAGAAAGGATGGCACTGAAGTGCATGAAGCCTTCCCTGACAATGTTTATAACAAGGCAGGCACATGTTCACTAGGAGGGCTCCTGCTCCTGGTCTATCCAGAGCAGCAGAAAAATACACTACCAGTCACAGTGTCACGCTGACTGTGCATCCTCGCTCTTCTGCAAGGCAGATGGATGCAGCCCTGACTGTGCTTTCATCTTAACTCAGTGCAGGAGGACAGGTGATAAACATCAGTATGCAACGCTGCTACTCCTTAGGCTTCATTTCCTAAGGAAACAACGCTTACGTACTGCACTGTCCATCCTGCTCCATTTCCCCCTCTTTCCCCATTGCTTTTGAAGCTGTCGGTCCTTTTCAGCAGAGTGCTCAAAATGGAGTTTGCAGCAGGGGAACATTACTGGCCTGATCGCCCTTGGAGGGGGTCCCATGGTGGGGAATACGCTGGGAGAAATATCCCCTTTTTCCCACGTCACCCATTTGCCCTCAGTCTCTTGTCTCTTCTGCCGCTTTTGCTGAGGCAGAAGATCCCTTTGCCAGAAAGCTCCCATGTGCACAGTTGTTCCTGGCTGCATCTCCCTCTAGGAGAAGGAGGACATTTCAGGAATTAACAGGTCTAAATCTCCTTACTGGGAGGAGACGCCTCTCTGCAGAGGTCAAGGGAACCCAGGGTAACCCAGGTGTTCACAGGTCAGTGCTCTGCATTCCCATCCCCACTGTCCTGCCCCTACGCCAAGGGAGATTCAAAGGCTACACAGGGACCTGAAAATGATGTTTACGATGGGCAGAAAGGGAAGAAAAAAAACTACCCAAAACTAAACCAAACCAAAAGAAAAAATTGGGAATTTGTCCCGTTTGTCACTGGGCTCCTTTCCTTGAATACCTCACAAATGTTTTACTTCAATACTGAAAGCTTGATGAGATGCAAGTTATTAATTTATGGCTATGACAAGATCATTATGGTTAATTTAACATGTGCAGGCACTTAACTAACTACTGTTGGGAAATATTTGTCATTAATTCAAAAATTTCCTGCCTGCAATTTGGCAGATATAATGTAAGCGCGCTGCAGAAATCCAACATGACATAAAGAGCTCTCATCCACCACCACCTTTACAAGTGACTGTACAATACTTGAGCTCTGCCTGACTTAAATGAGCACAACAAAAGGTACCGCAGCATTCATAAATTAAACGGCACCGGCATTCAGATGCCAGAAAATCTAACTTCAGAGCATGCTCTTCCAGACACAGGAATGGGAACAGAGAGGCATGCGACCTCCCTATGGGGAGTGGAAGGGACACCATTTGGAAAGACAGTGGCAGAGCAGCCCTCCTAATAAGAGCTCGGAAAGCAATGCTGTGCAAGTAAAAGCTGCTTGTGGGCTTTTATGCTGCCTTCTGTAGGCCTGCTGTGATCCCAACCGAGTCACACGGTGCAGAATAAAGTCCCCACAGGTTCTTTAGTGCCGTGCTTCTGCAAGACCTATCGCAACCAGATGCACGCTCCTATCAGTCCCTTTCCACCGGAGGGGCTCCATGTGTTCTCTTGCCTCTTTCAGTTCTCCCCTGTGGTATAGGCTCCTGAGGAACGGCATGTTTTGGTACACTTACATCTCTGAGCTCCAGATAGGTGTGTCAGGATAAAACTTGGGAACACGCTACCAGAAGGGACTTCCTGAGCGTTCAGTCCCCTATTGTTGCTGACAAGCACTTCATATAATCCTTTCACAGGCTAATTAAAGTCTATTTTGAAAACAATTCAATTTTCCCCATTCCTTTGACTGAAATGCTATTCTGGGAGTTTGGTAGAAACTTCCAGACTGAATGGCCAGTCTATGGCTATTTTTTTTGTGCCAGCACTATCCTTTTCTTGAGGCAGCCTTTGTCTCTCGCCAGGGGTATTTAGAGAAGATGGTCGTCTCCCCTTTCAGCTCTCCTGTTCCCAGCTAGCCTTGCACAGGTTGACAGCGGTGAGCAAAGTGTTTACCTTCCATCTCTGGCCTGTTCTCTACTGTACAGTCCAAGAATATGTCTCCTACGTTCCTCTTGATATATCAAGAAATACTGTCCATCGCAAGGTCTGTGTTCCAATAATCTTCCCAGACTTGGCTCTTCCCTATGTCCAGGCACCCAGATTTCTGATGCTGGCTGCTGCTACCAGCCTACAGGACCCATTCCAGATTCCTGTTAAACCCCTGAGTGCTGGCACACGCTCCCTTGCCTGGACTTGCAAGTGCCTGGCCATCTGCGCATCCGCAGAGGGCCTCCAGTGTAGGAGTAGCAGGAAAATATTTAGCCTTTTACATCCAGCTGGCAAACGCACTAGCTCAAGCTTGAGGAAAATCTGACCCTGCTTGCTTAGGGGCCTCCTTCCTTTTAATATATTTTTTTCATACATTTTAAAAGTACTTGTGAGTCAGCGAATGAGGTGTCTAGCAGCTCTGACAGAAGACTATTACTGAGAGAACACCGCAAGGCTTTGTGAACAAAAGCAAGCAGGGAGTGCTGGACAGCTTAACCTCTCGGGTGTCCCAGGCTATCCTCTGAGGGTGTTGCTTTACTAAAACAGCTAGATCAAAGTGACTGAAGAGGTTTCTGCTGTTAACTGTCTCCTGAAAGCTGCTGATCTTGAGAAAGGAACAATTAAACGAAACGTGAAGCTCAAACAGATATTTCTCCCTCTCTATCCTATATCCCTTGAACACACAGTAGTGTGAAGTTCAGGCACTTAGGAGACCATTTTGTAATCAAGAACATCCTGAACTGCAGAAAGATCCTGGCCCAGTACGGACTTTTTCTCTCTTCTTAAATGCTCACATGCACTGTATGAGTTTTCTTAATATCTTATTATGAGTTTTTTTAATATCTTTATAGATGATCTGGACGAGGGGATCGAGTGTACCCTCAGTAAGTTTGCAGACGACACCAAGTTAGGTGCGTGTGTCGATCTGCTCGAGGGTAGGAAGGCTCTGCAGGAGGATCTGGATAGGCTGGACCGATGGGCTGAGGCCAACTGTATGAAGTTTAACAAGGCCAAGTGCCGGGTCCTGCACCTGGGGCACAACAACCCCAGGCAGAGCTACAGGCTGGGGGATGAGTGGCTGGAAAGCTGCCTGGCAGAGAAGGACCTGGGTGTGCTGGTTGACAGTCAGCTGAATATGAGCCAGCAGTGTGCTCAGGTGGCCAAGAAGGCCAACGGCATCCTGGCTTGTATCAGGAACAGTGTGGCCAGCAGGACTAGGGAGGTGATTGTCCCCCTGTACTCGGCTCTGGTGAGGCCGCACCTCGAGTACTGTGTTCAGTTTTGGGCCCCTCACTACAGGAAGGACATGGAGGTGCTCGAGAGAGTCCAGAGAAGGGCAACGAAGCTGGTGAGGGGTCTGGAGAACAAGTCTTACGAGGTACGGCTGAGGGAGCTGGGGTTGTTCAGCCTGGAGAAGAGGAGGCTCAGGGGTGACCTTATCGCTCTCTACAGGTACCTTAAAGGAGGCTGTAGTGAGGTAGGGATTGGTCTCTTCTCCCACGTGCCTGGTGACAGGACGAGGGGGAATGGGCTCAAGTTGCGTCAGGGGAGGTTTAGGTTGAATATTAGGAAAAACTTCTTTACCGAAAGGGTAGTTAGGCATTGGAATGGGCTGCCCAGGGAAGTGGTTGAGTCACCATCCCTGGAGGTCTTTAAAAGACGTTTAGATGTTGAGCTTAGAGATATGGTTTAGTGTGGGCCTTGTTAGAGTTAGGTCAGAGGTTGGACTAGGTGATCTTGGAGGTCTCTTCCAACCTGAACAATTCTGTGATTCTGTGATTCTGTGATTCCCATATGCATGATATAGACAAAAAGCTTGGGATACCAAATCAGACATTCATGCACTGAAAAGCAGCCACTGTATCAGGTATGCAACATGAGACTCTGGGAATTGTTTTTCTGAATACTAAGCGTGGAAAATATCAATTGAAACTGCACTTAGTCTCTCTGAAGAAATCAGGTCCTGAATGCCCTGGAGTCAGCACTCAAACTAAACAGCGTCACATTAGAGATAATTAAAAAATACAGCTTAATTTTTTTTTTTTTTACATCTCTGTTCAGAATGCCCCACTACAGCCTCCTGTGCAAAAACTCCACAGACATGCTTGCAGCGTGTCTGTCCCAGAGACATGCAGCTGGACCTTTGGCTGATGCCACTTGGCAGGCCTCTGCTCAAGTTAACTGGGGCTGTGCCAAGTCCCACTGCTGAAGAGCTGGAGCATACTGCTCATAGACTGCTGAAAAAGGCAGGCTGAATAGCTCGTATGCACCTGGCGACATTCATTTCCACATTTTTCAAAATATGAAAACTGTATTTTCCGTGAGAAATGGTCCCTTTGAGAATGAGAGAGCTATCATGCCACCCCTGTGCCAGCACTAGATACGAACACACCCTGGTATAAATCCCACGATCTTTGGTGTCTGTGAGTAAAGAAGGGAGGCTATGGAACAAAGAAGAGAATTTTTTTTGGTCTAAACATTTTTTTAGAATGGCACATCACTTCAACTTTTGCACTTGTCAAAGGGTTTCTACTTGTAATCTATGAAGGAAAATCAAAAATCAAAACCAAACCTCACTGTGCTGACAACCACAGGCAACAAGTAGCAGCCTCTGCAAACAATACAGAGTTGGATGAGCTTGCTGCTTTCCATTTTGTAAACACGCTACAAGGAACCAGTCTCTGTGAGAGCGTGGCAACCAATAACTCTTGACCACTCACAGGTTTTTCATTAGCCCATACTACAATAAATGAACCAGAGAAGTTTAAAGGTTGCTTTCAGCACTTTACAAACAGACGCCACAAGGAACTAGGGAAGACAGTTCATCTTTCCATTTTATTTTTTTACCTACCTTCCGATGAAACTTTAGTAAGTACAAAGACAGGTAAATACTTGCGCAATTGAATGTTGTGCATCTGTGTAACCAAGAAACGCATTGCATCTGCAGGAAACCAACCTTTAAGGCAACTCAAACATGAACTTTCTTCAGCTGCTTACCTGGGTCTGTTCCTGTTTTGCCGGATTCAACATAACACAAAAGGCTACTGGTGCTTCAGAAAGGGATCTGTCACCTTTCCAAACATTCAAGCGGTAGCAAACACAACAGAGGCACCTTAAGGTTTGCGTGGAGGATCCTGCAAAGCCTCGATTCGGTTCAACTTGGGTAGCGCATGCTGTATCTCCTCGGTTATCCCGCACCGGGCTCTGCTCTGCCTTCCCAAGCGTGAGCTGTTAACGCCGCCCCGGTCCCTTCACCAGACGATCCCTGCATCCAGTGCCGAACGAGTCGGGGGAAGGAGAAAGCACCAGGATCCCCCAGTTGCTAGGAGACACGCGGGGAGATCCTGACCTGAATTCTTAGCGCGGGCTGATGCTGCTCGGGGAGCTCTGCTGGGTCCCTCCTGGAAAGGCAGCGAAAAGTCACTCCCGGGTTTGCAGAGGCAACGGGGTGACAGCTGAGCCGCTTCTATGTCAGAAAGGCACCTGCTGAGAAAATGGGGAGCGCACCTGCAAAAATTGAGGGTGAGTTTTGTATCCTTTGTGCCAATGAGGCTAGTTAGTTCTTAACCTTAAAATAAGATCACTGTATTTCAAACTTTGTCATTAGAGAAAGTGGAAGAAACCACCCAGCACGCACTCAGCCTCAACGTTAACGAATGCAATAACAGAATATTAAACATACAAACCCAAGAACTTAAGGTTATCCCACACACCTGTGCTACAAAGCATACTCTAAAGCCAAACTCCTAACCCAGAACACTGAAGAGAAGCAAGTCAGGAAAGGTAATGATGACACATGAAATCTGCATTTTCTGACCTTTCAAATATTTTAAGTTACTGCCACACCAGTGCATTAATTACTCTATTTATCTTGCAGCCTCCTCAGTATGTATTTTCTAAAAGATGAAAAATAAGAGTTGAATGAGACTTGAAGAGCTAAAGGACCTCTGCATCCCCTGGATGGGAAATAATTGACCCTAGTTACCCTTTATAGTGAAAGAAAATGACGACTCCTTGGATGCAGCATAATATAAATGTGTTGCACAGAGCAGATTATCAGAAAAAAATGCCTGTTTGCCTTGTGCTGACTCTGAGGAACAGCCCCGCTCTGGGCAGCAAGGTTAAGAAAGCAGTGCTGAGCACGCCACACAGGGTATTTCTCCTGACGGCTGGAGGTGACCAGGGAGAGTGAGGAAGATGAGGAGTGTTACTGCAGAAGCAACTTCTCTGATTCCAGCCGAACGGTTCCCTATCGCACCTGGGCATATTCTCTTACAGGAACAGCTCCCGCCTTGCTCTCTGCCAGCCCCGGGCAGCAGTACCCGCGAAGCCCCTCTGCCCAGCCGGAGCAGCAGCTCCAGCACCGGCTTTGTAGGGCGCGCTCTCTGCACGAGAGAATCACAGAATCATCGAGTATCCCAAGCTGGAAGGGACCCACAAGGATCATTGGGTCCAGCTCCTGGGTCTGCACAGGACCCCCAGAAATCAAACCCCATGTCTGAGAGCGTTGTCCAAACGCTTTTTGAACTCTGTCAGGCTCGGTGCCATGACCACTGCCCTGGGGAGCCTGTTCCAGTGCCCGACCACCCTCTGGGTGAAGAACCTTTTCCTAACACCCAGCCTGACCCTCCCCTGTCACAGCTCCATGCCGTTCCCTCGGGTCCTGTTGCTGTCACCAGAGAGCAGAGATCAGCGCCTGCCCCTCCGCTCCCCTCGTGAGGAAGCTGCAGGCCGCCATGAGGCCTCCCCTCAGCTTCCTCTTCTCTGGGCTGAACAAACCAAGGGACCTCAGCTGCTCCTCATACATCTTCCCCTCCAGACCCCTCACCACCTTCATAGCCCTCCTTTGGAAGCTCTCTAATAGCTTCATGTCCTTTTTATACTGTGGTGCCCAAAACTGCACACAGTGCTCGAGGTGAGGCCACGCCAGTGCAGGACAATCCCTTCCCTCGACCGGCTAGCAATGCCGTGCCTGATGCACCCCATGGTACAGAGATGGCCCTCCTGGCTGCCAGGACATGCCGCTGGCTCATGTTCAACTTGCCGTCAGCCAGAACCCCCAGATCCCTACAGTCTGTAGCAGATACACATATACACCATCCAGCGAGCCCATGGGGAGAAGCATTTTTAAAGAAGGGTCTTGGGCAGAGGAAGACTGGCCTCATGTCTAGAGAAGTCCAGCTATGACCTTAAAAGGGATTTTTTCCACAACTTACTACAACATTTTTATCTGTTAAAACCAAAATAAGGTTTTAATAGAAGGGAATTGCACACAAGTGTCTTTTGCAGAAATGCCAGACCATCTCAACCTTGCAATGGCATACCTAACGTTTACTGTTCGTTTGTGTACCCCAAAAATGGCTCTCCTGACACTGCTGGATGCAGCCAGGTTCAGCGGCCCAACAAACCTGTGTTCAACACAGGCTCAGGGTCAGGCAACGAACTCTTAGCTGTGCTTGAAATCTCTCCCTCCCTCATAAAAGTCTGTGTTTACCCAGAGAGTCAGTCTATCCCTGCAGTAATTGTAACAGCCCAAAAGCAGATGAATATTATGCTGCTTCAAATACCTTTCTGAACAAGAGCCAAAGCCCAACACGCTGATAGGAAAATTATAGGTTTTTTGTTCATTTCCCTTCTCTCATCTTTTTGCAGAAATAGGAAGAGCTCAGTGCTAAGTCTTATCTCAAAAGCACTGAAATTTCCAAACAACATAGTTACAGATGTCACGACCCAGGCAGCAGCAAAGCTGAATTAATCCAGATTTTTAAACAAGTCACAATAAAAAATCATTGTAGATAACTAAGCAGCATTCGGAGGGAGTAAACTGTGAAAATTTAAGATGTTAAATATACACTTGCCTGCTGCTAAAGAAAAGCTGATCACGTAAAAGAGTACTGAGCATAAGTCAGAAATCATAGCTCTGTGCAGCACAACTGTATTTTAACTAGTACAGGTATTCTGAAACAATTTTCTTTATGAAAGGCCGTCCTAAAGATACCATCATCAGAAGGCAGAACGATGCAGAGACCCTACTCATAGTAATATCTGTATACTAGATAGCACTAGGTTCTTTTTTTTTTTTTACTAGATTCTTCTTTTGTAAACCAAATGGAGTGGATTTCAGTGCATTTGTTTCCTACAAATTCTTCCAAATTGCCTTTATGTTGAGGAACACAACAAGCTAATACTAAACAGCAGAAATCAGAGGAAATAGAGAAAGCTTGGAAAAATGAAAGGTGCAGCAAATACAAGCTTTCAAAAATAAGGCCCTTAATAGAGACAAAGAGAAATTTCAAGAGATGTATATGAAGATTTGAGAAGTGGAGAATTGCTGAGCCTGAAAGAGAGAGGGAAAAGGAACACCTTTCAGAGGGCAAAATTTCAGATGTGAAACAATCTTACAAGCATGGGCAGACTGCTGAAGAGGGTCCAAGAGTAAAAAAGTGTTAAGTGAAAAAGGACAGGGAAAAAGAGAAAGGGAGAGAGAAAGGAAGAGAAAGAGGTAGTGAAGTAAGGAGAAAAATATTCCTGGATTTTTCTGTATACAGACTGAAGGGCATTTACCAGGTCTGTCATGGGGGTAGAGAGCCAAGGTAGATACCTGGCGATGAAGAAAGTGCTTCAGGTAGGTGCCACAATCCAGCCATCTCCTGGCCACGGATGAGCAAATAACTCATTTTTGTCACTGTTTTGTCATTGACACTGTTGGCAAAGTTGCCAATTGTCATAGGACCATTAATTTTTTAGCTGTTTTCAAGCACAACCAAAATTCTGTGAAGACTCGAGGGAAATTTTACATTTCTACTAGGTGGAAAAGGGGTTGTGAGTGGTATATGGAGCAGAATGATAACAAGTGATAAAACAGTGACAACTGCCAAATAATAAAGCAGTTTTATGTAAGAGTTAGCAAAAGGCTGCAGACAGGAACAACACTGCTGGAAATGCTGACTGAAGTGAGAGCCCAAACTGGCCACGTTTCCTCCCTCCGAACATCTCCTCAGTTTGAGTCCTGAACAGCAAGAATGGGTAAGCAGTAAAACGGCTCCGGGCGGGGTGCAGAAAAGCCACCCCCTATTGTTAAAAACAAACGGTCAGATCTTCCTATTGTCTAAACCAGCATAACTCCACTGGCCTCATTTTATGCCAGCTTATAATCTGGCCAAATGCACTGAGTAAGAGGAAGGCAGAAGTTCCTCCTACCTGCTGCACTTTGCCTGCAGGCAGGTTTCAGGAAGGCACGTGTCTTCTCCAGGGGAAGATGCTTAATGAAGGGTTTGAGCTTCCTGATGAATACAGAAGGATGCTTTGCTTGGCTTTGCATTTTTAAGTCCATGCAAACAGGCAGTTCAACGCAGCCCGAGTTTAACCACAGACAGCTGAACTGCACTGCCCAAGTCTCTCTGCAAAGGTCCAGTCTCACGGAAATCGGGGCGCGCCTCGGCACGCACCGCGGTGCAGGACCGAGCGGGATGCGGGCAGATGAATTGTGGCTGAGCAAGGCCACCAGCTTCACGGCCCCGCTGCTCCTCCCAGCCCTGAAATCCTGCCAGGCTCCCCGCTGCCCGCTACAGGATGCCACCACACCAAGGAGATGCAGAGCAAACCCTTAAGCAATGTTTAATAGAAATAAACTGCTACTTCCCTCTCAATGAGAAAAGAGTGACGTGCCTGAAGGCAGCAAATAAATTTCCATGTGTCCGGGGCTGTCTTGTAAATAACCTTTACAAGAGAAATAGTTCAAATTTACAGAAAGTGCAGGGCAATGAATTATTCATCTGAGCAGAGGGACAGGAATACTGTCTTTTGTTAGTCTAGTTATTAGATACTGAGGGGAAATAAAGACAAACAGACTTTCTCAGATGCAATAACTGATCAGTAACAATGCAGACAAGTTGGAAGGAAAATTTTTTTCAGTGAGAGTTGCAACCATTTTCCATGTAAGTGCCTGAAACTGACAGTTAATGCACAAAATATAGCTGCTACGTCATCGAGTACATGAACCTTATTATCAGAAGAGGCATTAAAGATTGACGTTATGATACTGATTTTTTTTCATTTTACCACAGTTGATGTCTGAGTGGTGGTATTATTTTTTCTGTTTAATGCCACAGGCCTGGACAACAAAATCAAAATTCAGTGTAAAATGACCCCCATTGCTCTTTATGGGAACAATAAGAAGAACCAGTCTGCCAATAAAACTGCCAGTTACTGGAGAACCTGGATTTTCAAGATGTGCCACAGTCCCCCTATTTTATCAGGGAAAAAAAAAAGAAAAAAGCACATGTATAAGTTAAGAATAAGATACAGAATTGAATTATTATAGCATAAAAGACGGGATAGCAGCTGTGTGCACTTCTCAGATTATAAAAAACCAAAGCACTGACCTGTACAACAGAAATAGCAATAACATCTACTAGACTTCTGGGCTCTGAAATCACATTCCCTGAAAGCAAGTTTCCAAAAGAAAGGCTGGGCACTTATGTAAAATACCATTTCCCTTTCCAATGAGTTGTGCTCCTCTTTAGAAACTTTATTTAAAAGCCTAAGAGCAAAACCACACACACACATCTCCTTTCTCTGGGAATAAAAGTAGTGTGGCAAAGTAACAACCTGTGACGGCAGTAGCACAAAACCAGATTTATCAATGCCTTGCAGAATTTGGTGTATATCAGACTGCCCTCTTTGCTTAGTCCCTGCTCATTTTCTTAGTCCTCTTCTACAAGACAGATTCCTATATGTCATCTTCTCAGTCCCGCAGTGGGGTAAGCAGAGCTGTATTTACTCTTCTAAACGGAGTACCACTGCGGTCTCACAAAGCCAGAAACGCTGCTGCTTCTCAGGCTTTCTCGCTTGGCAGTTTGGTGTCTTACATGCAAGTCCTCAGCGCTGCCAAAGCTTTTGACACTTCACAAAACTTCCTACAGGGTCAAAGTCTGCTCTCCTATGACGTGACTTCCCAGCAACTTCATCTCTGTTTTGAGCAGGTATTTAAAACAGACCTTGGTGTCATCTTCTTCTTTCTTTTCTTTCATACATTTGCCAGATGGCTTTATTTAATGTCTGTTCCCTAGTTTGGCTCTTAGATTGATTTTTTTCCTCTACACTTGCCATCTGCTGGTCCAAACAGCCAAACGATACACTTGCTTTTCAATCTCACACCATTGATTCTTTCTTGCTGTTGACTTGGCATCCAAAATAGTACGGCAGGCAGACAGGACACTGTGGATAAGGCTGCACTTGACCAACACGAATTTTCTCCTTCTGCCTTTAAGAGCTATTAAAAGTTTTAAGAGGGAACAATGCACAAAGCCAAGAAAGACAGGTACCAAGGTGACCTGAAGCATGTTGTCTCAAGGATGGAAAGTGGACTTCAGAGTGGCAATGGATTGGAAGGAGGATTTGCAGCCCCAGCTATTGGCATCATGTGGCCTTGTACAAGGAAAAGCTATCGTGTTGTGCAGCAGCTACTGGCAGAGAATTGCACGTGCACGTCCAAGACAAACAAATGCTGCACGGAAAAAAATTTACTTAGCTCCTCTGCATTGTTTTTCAGAGGCTCCAGGAACTGTCTTCCTCTCTTCAGTGACGAGGTAGAGGGACTGAAGGGAAATGATTCATGTGGATATGGGCACCACACGTGCATCCTTCACTGCACCCAGCCTGGGCAGCACTCTGCCCAGGGAAAGGCAAGTGACTGCTGCCCAGGCTGCAAAACTACACCAGGAGCTGCCCGGAAAGGGCACGAGGAAAAGGACAGAGGAAGCATGGAGGGAGCAGGAAGGAAAAGGTGCCAAATGTTCTTGCCATCACCCCACTTAAACGCTTAACAGCAAGATGCTCGTGAGCTGCCTGAACGTGCACGTTTTACCTATCTTGTTAATTTAAACTCAACATTCTCCTGAAGAAACTGGCTGCTCATGGCTTGGACTGGCGTACACTTCAATGGGTTAGAAACTGGCTGGGTGGCCAGGCCCAAAGAGTTGTGGTGAATGGAGTTAAATCCAGTTGGAGGCCGGTCACGAGTGGTGTCCCCCAGGGCTCAGTATTAGGGCCAGTTCTCTTCAATATCTTCATCAATGATCTGGATGAGGGGATCAAGTGCACCCTCAGCAAGTTTGCAGACGACACCAAGTTGAGTGCATGTGTTGATCTGCTCGAGGGTAGGAAGGCTCTGCAGGAGGATCTGGATAGCCTGGACCGGTGGGCCGAGGCCAACTGTATGAAGTTCAACAAGGCCAAGTGCCAGGTCCTGCACGTGGGGCACAACAACCCCAGGCAGAGCTACAGGCTGGGGGATGAGTGGCTGGAAAGCTGCCTGGCAGAGAAGGACCTGGGTGTATTGGTTGATAGCTGGCTGAATATGAGCCAGCAGTGTGCTCAGGTGGCCAAGAAGGCCAACAGCATCCTGGCTTGTATCAGGAACAGTGTGGCCAGCAGGACTAGGGAAGTGATTGTCCCCCTGTACTCGGCTCTGGTGAGGCCGCACCCCGAGTCCTGTGTTCAGTTTTGGGCCCCTAGCTACAGGAAGGACATGGAGGTGCTGGAGCAGGTCCAGAGAAGAGCAACGAAGCTGGTGAGGGGTCTGGAGAACAAGTCCTACGAGGAGCGGCTGAGGGAGCTGGGGTTGTTCAGCCTGGAGAAGAGGAGGCTCAGGGGCGACCTCATCGCTCTCTACAGGTACCTGAAAGGAGGCTGTAGCGAGGTGGGGATTGGTCTCTTCTCCCACGTGCCAGGTGATAGGACGAGGGGGAATGAGCTAAAGTTGTGCCAGGGGAGGTTTAGGTTAGATATTAGGAAAAATTTCTTCAGTGAAAGGGTTGTTAGACATTGGAACAGGCTGCCCAGGGAAGTGGTGGAGTCCCCATCTCTGGAGGTATTCAATAGATCTGTGGATGTGGTGCTTAGGGACATGGTTTAGTGGTAGACTCAGCAGTGCTAGGTTGGACTTGATCTTGGAGGTCTTTTCCAACCTAAATGATTCTAGCATTCTATGATTTTTTAGAGAAGACTCTGGACTGTTTGCACAGCTCCAAGCACAAGAGCTTCTTGTGTTGGCCAAGTCCTTTGAATGCTGTGAGAATACAATTAAATAATAAGAGCAGTAAAAAGCTTGGTGCTATTCATACTCTAGAAGATCTTGCATGGCTCTGGACAAATCAGAACCACAGCAACACTCTTAACAAAGACATTTTCTAATCCCCTCATTATTATTGTTGTTCTCTCTTAAAGGTATTTTAGGACAGAAAACACATTCATTTTGTGAAAAAAAATATTCATTTCACTCTTGAATGCCACAAAAGACCAACTGTTTATCCAAATAGTCTAAGTGAGAGCTCTTATTTCAATATCTCACTCTATGCTTAAATTTGCAAACACGCTTGTCTTTTTCTGTTTGTCCTGTGTTTTTTGGTGACACAGATGACATCCAAATAGCCTGCTGGCTCTCAGTTCTGCATCACAGAGTGAAGTAAGTAGGAATAGTGTGAGAGATGCAGAGCCTAGATCTCTTAACGTTCAGATAAATGCTGATACTACAGAGCTGGTGCTAGTTTACCAGAGCTTCCATCCTCAGATATGAAACTAATAAACCTATCCCAGCTGTTCAGTGTCCTTGGTCTCAGCAGCCTTGATCCAATGCTCCTTGAATCCAAAAGAAAGATCCCTAATTACTCAGTGAGTGCCAAATCAAGCACAATTAGACCGGAGCACAGCAGAAGAACAAGATGCATAAATTCTTTTGCAATGCAAATTCCTTCACTACTGAACTGTATTGCGCTGACCCACCCACTCCAGGCCTTAATGCAACCTGATACTTCATACACCTCGTGTTCAAGGGAGTGGTGCTGAGAAACGGATTTCTTAAAGTTCCCAAGCTGCTTTATGTATTTCACGTTAGTGGTTCACAACAATCGGATTTCTGGTTGTCATCATCATGAATGGAAGGATGAAAATTCAGTGACAAATTATGAAATGTTACATCTGCTTCAAGAAGGTGGCACAACCAGCCAAAAATAACGTGTCACAGAAATGCATAAATCAGCACCAGATATAGCACAAGCCAGGCCTGTATCTGAAAGCTGCACTGGTACAGATGTTAGTAGGTGTACTGAATAAAGGACAAGGCTGTACCACCAGCCTGCATATCCATGGTAACCAAGAGAGGATCTCTTGGGGAAAGGAATGGCGAGATGGGGGAACAAAGGAGCTTTATTCCCTTCCCCTTTTCATTAGGGCTAAATAGCTTTCACTTTATATAGTGAGATTATTTAGGCTGGGGCCATGCCCACCCCTGGGTAACAACAGAAATGCAGAAAAAAAGAACATTATGGTTTCATCAGCGCCTTCATTCCCCAGGGGGCTTGGCGAGCCTGCACTCTGGTCCACGTCCCTGCCTGCCCACAGCTCCTGTGCCACCTGGGCTGAAGGTGATGCAAACACACCCAGTCATACTACAGATAACCCATGATAATATGCACACTACAGTACAGTACACAAGCCAGACACCTGTTGGTTGAGGCGTGTAAGCTAAAAAAAAGGAACAATGGGCTGCTATGCAGCTATCGGTATACAGTATTCAGGTACGAAGTACCAGTATGGCTCATTTCTCTGTGTGTAGATAAGTATGTTCTGAATACATTTATGATGATGCAATTGCATCCGCTCTAGATTGTCAAACCTTAATCTTTACTATGTTATAATTACTCATAAACATTCTCTTACTGGCTAAGGACAACATCCAGTGAAACAAGGAGCTATTGCACAAGCGAGGAGATGACTGGGATCTCTGTGCAACGCGTGGCAATAGCAGCCTCCTGCTGCATCGCTCTAACCACCCAGGGGGCACCCCCTCGAGCTCTCCCCCTGCTGCGTACCCCGAAGGACCCCGGCAGAAGCACCGTCCCTCTCCATTTCCTTCCAGCTGGCGTCGGGGCGAGGGGCAACGCCGCGGCTGACACGGAGCGGGCTGGCTGCTGGGTACCCGTGTGCCGAGATGCCAGGCAGCACGGAAGGTGCCCTGCTGCTGCACGGACCCTCTGAAGTAGCAGGATGAGAAATTAGTACAAATAAGGTTATCGTTAACAACCTCCTCTCCCATCCTCCTGCCCCTCCCATGGATTTCGGTTCATTCCATGCGCGAGTCTGACAGCCCTCTGCATATGGTCCATTTCTCCGGCTCGCTCCTGGTGCAGGCTCTCCCTGGGCTTTGCTAGAGGCAAGAAACAGCGACACCAAGAAGAAAAGGGGAGTGAGAGAAAACAGAGGCAATAAAACCTCAACATACCCCAAAAGCCATCCAAACACCAAAACAGGAGCAGAAAAGTTCCTTCTCCTTTTTAAATGTATCTTTTGTTTCTAATGCTATCTGCAGGGTATGTTTTTAATAGTCTGTTCTAAAATAAGTTGGGCATAATCTTTTTACTAAATACTATATGATTTGATAATCATGCAGCAGAGCAGAATAGTTTGCTGATCTAAACTAAATCTTTAAATTCTACAGCATTTTTTAAGAAAATTGGACTTACATAGCTTTTATTTCTCCAATGACATGTAAGCCCAGTTTGCTCTCCTAGTTGGTTTTGAAAGTCTTAAAATTGACAGTTGTATGTAAACTCTTTACGCCATCACTTTTACAGCTATATGAAATCAGCATTGATTTATGCAGCACACAATGTCTTCATCTCTTGATTAACTTCTATTCTGGCTTTCACCGTAAGCCAGCGATATCTTATTAGATTTGAAATAATAGCAATACTTGTATTAATTTCCTTCATTATACTCAGCTGCTTGTAACTTTGTTGAAGTCAGTTCCACAGGCAAGAGGCAGTTTATGGCTGCACAATGAACCTTGGTTCTGACACGCTCAGGCTTACGCTTTGACTCAGCAAAGTAAATAGTGCACTTTTCAAGCAGTTTGTACAAGGTGGTCAGGACGTTCTGATTCAACACACAGCACATTATCAGACAATCCACATCCAACGTAATTAATTAAAATGTTTAAAAATTGAAGTGTTGTTCTGCTGGTATTTGACAGTCTGCTGTTCCTGAGCAAAAAATTAAAGCTCATTTTAATGAAGAATCTTCTAATGTAAGTAGGAACATATACGTTTTTTATCTCACCTTTTTATCTCAAATAGCTTCTGCTTCCTTACCCTAGCCTATTAAAACAGATACTGGCTCCAGTTCACTACACGCTGTACAAACCCATTGTGGAATATAACATAATGCAATGACACCATAGCAAACTCTTGGGCTGAGCTAATACAAGCTCTCAGCTTTAGTCCAAATCTGATACCAAAGTAAAAAGAGTTAGGATGATGCTGAGTGCAGTTTTGTAAATTCCAGCCTAATTCAATCCTACAGAGTGGATGGAGAAAACAAAATAGTGTGGTCATTTATAACTATCACAATGAAAACCGACTAATCTGTATGTTGGTCAGTTTTATTTTGCCTCACTGAAATGTGAGGGGGTTATTAAAGTAACAACGAGTCAGATAAGAAAAGCTAATAGGAGATGAGTCTTTGTATTGTGGAGATACAGCTGACAAAATTTACTGCCGTAGGTAGGAGCGGGTACGGTTGGAAAAAACAATGAAATACTTTTCATCAGAATTTGCAAGTTCTTTTTGTGGAGATGAAGCCAGGAAGCCCCTGTGGGAAGCTGCCACCCCTGTGCTCATTTTGTTCTCTCCAGGCTTCGAGGCCTCACAGCTCCATCGCCGCCCACCTACCGACTACGAGGCTGAAGTCTCAACGCCACCATTGCCCAGGTCCAAAGTCCCCATGAGTCCAACACCAAGGCTCACACTGAGATGTACCTATCTGCACACACGGTCCTCTGTTATAGCCTAAATTAGTGCTGTGATTGCGCTGGAGCTAGCGGCTTTCATTCAGAGTAAGAGTGCAATGCAGTTAAGCTGGCTATTAAACCAGATAGTTGAAGCAACATGAATAGAAGTGACAGAATTAGACTTAAAGGTTACGGTCTAATTGCCAGTAACCCCCTTTATTTATTTTTCTTTGACTGAGAAACTTGCTACATCAGGCTTATTGCCAAGAGTTGCAGAGAAAATTTCTGCAAAGTCTGAAGAAAACTGACTGGAAGTCTTTTGTGCACACGACAAAATTTACAGCTTTCTTTGCTCCCGGAGTCATTTGGCATCAGGGTCACAGAACTAGCTTTTACTAAAAAGCCCTCTCACCATGAGAAAGGTTGTGGAAACCTCTTTTCTCTACAGCAGACAGAATTTCATTCCTTTAAAGCACTTCAGCAGAGTCCTAATATAAAACCTCAAATGCTTGTGCTAACAGTGCTGAGTTGTACAAGAGATGGTAACAAGCTGAAAGGGTGCAATTTTGTCAAAACAGCAGGTCAGCTGGCATCATCCCTGTGTATACCACAGACTCACTGCAAATGTCAAAGAGGAGATGGACCGTTTCCTTGGTTCTGATATCTCTGAAAAGAAGCAACCTTCAGTCCCATAAAAACTTTGAACTTTGCCTGTCCAAGGGTTGAAGCCCACTTGGAGATCCTAGAATATGAGATATGTAGTATTGTATCATCACACACTCGTGATTTCAACTTGCTTCTGGGAAAGAAATGTCTGTCTTTTTCCCTTATCATCTCTCTATTATTAAATTTGAGGCTAAAAAACAACTGGGGAGAATTAATAACCTAAGTTATTGTTGCAACTGAGTCAAGTTTTACTGAAGCAATGGCTATAATTCAGAGCAAGTGTAAAATGCAACACAGCTTCTTTATCCAAGAAGATAATGAGAGCAACAGAACCATCAGCTACAGATGCATGGCAAGTCTACAGAAGCACTTCATGCTGTGGGCCAAAAGAGATGTCCCTTAAGATTGCTATCACAAATGCAGATATTCGTATGGCAGAGATGTTTCTGTGGGAGAGAGAGAAAGCGAGAGAGGAGACACTCCGTAGGAAAAAAACAATACAGAAATGGCAGCAGCAAGTCTGTGAAAGACCCAGAATAGGTGCTGAGAAAAATTCCCTGGAAAGGCCGAATGACAGAGCACCACCTCCCTGGTGGCACAACAAAGGAGTGATGCTCAGAGAAGCCTCCCTCTCCTTAGCTGGATCCTCATTCACAGGAGCTGTGCTGGAAGCTCCCCTCTCCTGATCTCCATCCGTCTCTCCCAGGAGCCAGCGATGCTCCCCACTGCGTCCTGCAGCCCACCTTACCAGACACGTGGCTGTCACGGCACCCAACACAGCACTTCCTCGGGCACGCGTACAGGGGGAGCGGGTACCTGTAAAATTCTGTCCAGCGCAGAGAAAATCAGATTTTCTGAAGTTCCTTTGGCTTTTCAGCTGATTGCAACGTGTGCCACGGTTTCTCAGAATTAATCAGTTGTTTCTGAGAAACGCGAAACTTGTGAGGAGAACATGTCGATTCATTCACAGTATACGCTCCTCTGCGTATAACAATATAACACAGATTGGAGCTGACATTTAAGATGACCCACGCCCTATATAAGCCTCACAAAAACTGCCTCGTTATTCACTTTTCCAGCTTGGCAAACTAAGCCTCCATATTCAGTGTCAAGCTAAAACATTTGTTAAAATCATTCTTGGATTCCTTCCACTTCAAACAAATTCATCAGGCAGATATTTAAACTCATTTTTGACTCAAGACAAACAGAAATAAGGGATATATAAAATTGGAGGTACAACATGCTTCAATGGCTAGAATATTATTTTTTGTACAGCTTTTTCTTCTACATAAGGATAACAGAAGGTTCTGGCTATTTCTGAGGTCACTGTCTCCAATTAAGAGTAACACATAAGTTTTAAACAAATCAGACAACCGTGGAACAATTTTAATCCCTGAATGAATAAATCCCTTGGGGGACCTGGCTGCAGAGAAATCAATGGGCAATTCTATTACGCCTTAGCAGCGAATAAGGCACATTCTGGCTTCTGCAATGAACCTCAAAGCCACAAGTCCCGTCACAAGAATTTATCAGATTCATGTGATCCATCGTCAGTGCACAGAGCCTGGTTAAACCCCGAACGTCTTCTGCTTACAGCAGCTGTTGGAACAGCATTGTGCGAGATCATCTTTAGGTTAGGGGCTATAATCTAATGGGAAGAAAATAAGACAGCAATAAGCATTAACAGGGTGAATAATTCGTTCCGGAGAACCGCTACCCCTGCCAGCACACTGCTGCCACTGACCTTACCTCCGCCTCAGACGCGTCAGGAGAAGTGTCAGCTGTGACCGTGGGAAGCTCGGGATCTGCTCCCACTGCCCTTCACAGCGACGTACGAATGACCTCTCCCGCCCTGCTGGCTGGAAGCGCTCCCTCTCACCGTGGGGTCAAGCACAAACCATTCATACAGGAATACAAAAATACACCACCGGCTGGCATGGAAAATAGAACCGGACTTTAAAAATACATTGAAATAGAAGCAGCAATTTCCCCTCCCTGCCAATATCACTAAACCCTCACCTACGGACATCTCTCAGGGCGATGACAAAATCGCTTGGTTTGGTACGAGCGATACAGTCCAGCCCGCACCTCGTACCCTGTGTCGTGTGCCGCGGGCCGTATCTGCTCTTGGAAATGAAATGCTCTCAGCACTGTGCGATGGCGCTGAAGCCAACGGCTTGAAACCGGGCTGTTCAGCTCTCTCGGTCCTCGGAAGAGGGTGACTACATCCAAAGTGCTTGTTGCAAACCACCAGCCGCATATCGAACTCCGGGACCGTGTCCAGGACTGCCCTAGCAGTCCAAGATCACAGACGATCACGCTCCAGTCTGAACGCAGGATCCAGCTCGGGGATGCTCCCAGGCACTGGTTGGGAGCACAGGCTTATTATCGTTCACGTCCAGTTCCCCACAGCATTCACATCTGGGGCACACCCAGGGTGCACTGCAGCTGCCTCTGAGCCCCAGACCCCATTCTCCTCTCCTTGAAAGCTAAGGCACATCAGCAGGGAAAGAAGGTGAAAATAACATACACAGACACCACCCAGACAGAGCTACGATACCCATGCAGCACGTCCTGCGCTCAGAAATGCAGAAGTACTCTGAGCTTTCGCTGTTCAGATGTAGTTGTAGAGAGTCAGGTTTTCAGAGACACTAAATGCTTAAAGACAGCGATGGGAGCCAACACCTTTTGCAGTGAATAGGAATCACTGGTGGATAAGATGCACAGCGAGATTTTCAGAAGGTTGAATGCCTCAGTTCTGTTGCAGTTGCTGGGAATTACGTTCCTGAAGATGTTAAAAGCTTCTGTATGAGAGAGATGCCTCTGTTATCCCTAGGCACCCAAGCATAATGTCTCCAATCCATTTTGCTGGCTTACAGAAGAAAATACGGAAATAATATTATGAGCTTTTTTCTCCTTCTCCCAAGTAAATTAAAAAATAACACCTGCATGTTCTGCTCTGAGATCTTGCTTCAAGTCTATCTGTAAGCAAATCAGCAGAACCGTCATGGAAGGTGCGAAGGGAAATTCCAGCATTGCCTGATAGCATTAGACAGTTAGAAGACAGGCAGCAACAGTTAAGTATTAAGTAGCCTGTGAGAGGGCTTTTGAGGAAGTAATTAAAAGGGAACCAAAGTCATAAGAAAGAAGACGATTTTCACAGTGACACTTTACTTTTTCCCCAGCATCCTCTCACTGATGCACGTTATCTAGAACTCTAATCTGTGCAACCAATTTAAAACACCAATGCACAGTTAGCACCCCACTTTCTTTAAGAAACTAAACTAGTAAAGAATCACAGCACTCTTCATCAGTATGTTCAGCAGCAATTAGATAAGCTGACTTCACCGTCTGCTGCAGCATAATTTCTTCCTCCTTTCATCTCACTTAGAGAAAGATGTGAAAAGGAGCTAGGCTATAAGATAAAAAATTCACACGTATTGTCTACCATAGTTCCCATTATTTTGAATCAAATAACTTTAGAGATAAGTACATATGTGATATGAATATTGGAGAGCAGTAAATTGGACAACATCTTCTTATAAAGCAAGCTTGTGAGGAACAAGAAACCCACGAACCAGATATAGTCTATGACTTACATAATTTGCAGCTGAGTGATTTTGGGAGGATACATCTGCACAAAAGAGAAAGTAAATCTGTGCCCTGCCAAACAGGCCTGAAAGTCCTCCCTGGGCTGCGAAAAACAACAAATCTTATTTCTGCTATAAAGCAATTAGCACACTAGAAAAAAATGATAGTACACACTAGCCCAAGATAATATGCCACATTCACCGTTCCCATAAGCCTTAATGGAAAGCAGGAGGGAGGGAAATAAAAAATGTTATCCTCTTTATTGTAACAAAACCCATCTTTTTTTTTTTTTTCCTCAAAGGTAACTCGGATGCATTCATTTTTGGAAGCTAAATTTAAGATACGTGGAATAGGCTCAGTGTCACAAAGCGTGAGTGCTCCTTTCGGAAAAAAATTGTGCTTCTCTGGAGTAAGCCCACCTTTGGTGCCCCGAAGTCGGGAGCCACTTAGCAGAATTCAGAACACTTCCCTTCACTCAAATACACCAACTCGACTTTCTTTAAAAGCTCCCTTTCTAAATCCTGGAAGAGTATTGCCGATGAGGAGAGCATTTTCTTTTTCAGGCCTGGATTTTGTGCCAGAACTAGCAAAACCCAGCCACCGCTGCTGACCTGAATGGACCAAGCAAGGCAGCGAGAAGGAGGAGCTCTGCCTGTTTGCATGTTCATTCATGCTTACAAAACTGAGGACACGGATTTGGGAGATTGATTGACCTATTTTAACTGTTGGCTTAACTGGTGATCAGCTCCAACAAGTTTCTCAGCCGCTCCTTTTCATTCACACTCTTTTGTGCATTTGTTCACGACACACTGTTGAAGGAACTAAGGACTGATCTCTATTTGGCTGAAGACACCAACTATTTCATTGTGATGCTGCCACCTATAGTTTTTCCGAAGACCACACTGCCCCTGCACAGTTTTGATTCTAATTTATATTTATAAAAATGACGTTGTTTATCCTTTGATAAAACCCTCAATTCCCCCCCACCTCGAGAGAAATGCGAAATAAAAAGTTTTGGGGACAATCTCTCATCACCTCTGTGGTTTCCAGTCCCAAAGACCTTCCCAGTTTTGCCTTCTCTGATGGAGACTTTGAGGCGAATGCTTACCCAGCCACCATGAGCGCTTACTTCCAAACAACAGAAAGTATGCTGGAGCACACGACTTGATCAACACCTTCCAGCCCACAACGCAACAGACAGGGATGGAAACCAAATCTAAAGCTTCTGCGAGGCTAAACCAGCTACTCCTCTACTTCATTAGCACCCTATTTCAGTACACCGATTAGTACTACTAAGCAATGACAGTAATTCTCTTCCTGTCCCAGTGCATTTCTGCACAATAGGTTCTTGGAGCTAACATATCATTAAGTAAATAACGGACCTTGGTGAGATTGGAATTGCACGCCTTTTTGTTGCAGAGCAGCAGGAAAATTGACGTTAATTCAGAACCCCTCCGTTTGTAGCCTGACAGGCACAGAGACCTAGGCCACACGGATGCTTTGCAGTGTTCCTAGCTAGCAAACTGCTCACTCATTAGCGACGCATTAACAACTGTACCAACTCAGAAGGCCCATAGCTGCAGAAATGGGCAATTCATCCTTCTTCTAGGAGCGGAGATGGTTAGAAGGACAGGCAGCGTGTCCGTCCCTCCTTAGCACGCAGTTTGTCCAGGTACTGAAGTCTCCATGCTCAGCCGATGCACTACAGCCCCTGCTTCTGCCCCAAGCCCCAACACCTTCCAAAAAGCCGAGAGATACTGACTCCAGTATTAAGGAAAGAATGTCACAGCTGTAAGATTTCAGGATTTCCTAATTTTTATAGCACGCAGTGCCCTTTTATCTACGCATCTAAGTCCTTCTTTAAGCTCCATGTTATTGTGTATTTCTAGCTTCTTTCTGCAGTTCTGGAATATTTTCCATTTTAAGAAGGAAAGAAATCTAATCAAGTGTAGAATCAAATAAGACCCATAATTTGAAAATACAGGCAGCTGATAGCGATGCATCAGACAGTGAGTTAGAAGATGAAGCTGTTCTTTTGTTATTCTATTTTTCTTTAAATAGCAGAGTTGCTGAAGCTGATGTGATAAGAGAAGAATAACACAGAGAAAGACAAACTGCGTAACCTTTTCCATAGCTTTATCACTTCCAGATACAAAGGTGTAAAACCACTACTTCTCTCCCCTGCCCAGTACCTTCATGTGCTACAGATGAAAAAACAAAGCACACTTTAGTATTACCTCCCTGAAAAGCTGGAAACTCAATGTCCTTCAAAACAAATTGACTTTCAAAGAAAATAAACTCCTTTGCTGTGTAAAGAAGTGGAGCTATCGTGTATTTTTATCCATAGAATATAATAAACTGTTTATGGAGACTGTCACTTAGCTGTGCGGAGCTGAAGCACTTTTTATAACTCTGTGTACTCTCAAGAGTGCATCTTTCCCTTGGAGATTTAGACCTGCACATCATACCTAAAACCATAAGTGTATCCATAAAAGAAAAAGTTGTATTTTGGTCCTATCAAGACAGTTTCCTCAGAGGGGTCTTTTTAAAACTACTTCTGCCTTGGCTTAGCAACAGACTCCATCAGAGAACTAGTTTGTAGAGGATACCACCAAATATACCTACCACCTTATCCACATGTGGGTTCTGGTCCATCCTTCTCTTCACATATTCCGTTGGCTGACTGATAAAGTCTGTCCTGAACCAGCTGATGCCAAGGAGAACCACAAGCTTGGGACTCCCGACAGAAACAACATGTATTGGAAGAAATACCAAAGAAATCTGTGTCCAGTTTTATTGCATGCTCTTTGAGCATCAGCAGGCTAAAAACGTGCATGTCCTAAGTAAATACACTTTTACAAGACTCTTTCAGGGTCACTAAGAGTCAACGGTGACAAACAGCTACAGAAATCCCACTGTCTCCTATACCTGTTTCATTGCAAATATTTCCCGAGTCATCAATTTAATTTTCCCCTTGAATTATTTCAAAAAATGACAGAATTAAGGCATCTCCAGTGAGTACAGTGAAGCTTGCTTCCAAGCTGCATTTCAAATATGTTCTACAAAGGTAGATACAACATCTGGTGTCTGAAGGGCACTAAGACATGTTTCTGTTGGTTCAATTCCTACAAACACAGCCAGATAAGCTGTGACTGCCAAGAGGAATTTTGTTGGCTCCAGCTGAGGCTATACAAAGTATGGTCACCAGGTGTTGCTGGACTTGCAAGAGGTATGAACACAGGAAAATGTTCCCCTTGAAATCAAAGCAATGATTATTTAAATCTCAGCAGCATTAAAAACATCACTGCTGATTGCTTTTGCAGAAACAGCTACTAATACACTTATGCTACACTCCCGACTGCTGTCCATATTTCCCCAGGTGCCGACAGACCCATTTGCTTCTTTTTGAACTGCCAAGGTTTTTAGTTCCCCCTTGTTGTAACTCATCAAACAGATGTAGGCATTTTACACTCAAAATTTTGCAATACACATTGTTAACGCTTTATAGACACCAGAAATTAAATTACTCCAGAATTACTGCACTGATCGCACCATTTGCTTTTACATGTGTTTTTAAAACCTTCTATTTTAAATGTATTTCAGAGCAGCCAAAGAACCCCTTGCAGAGCGGGAGAGGCTGCGGCGCTACACTGCAAAGGCAGTGGGGGCACAATGTGGCTGATCCAAAAATGTACACCAAGAGGACCCGACCTTACCAATCCTGAAGGATGGAGAAGAATAATTCAATTTCTACAATAAAACATGCAAGCAAACGGTCTCCTTCCCTGACCTTTTTGCGTAGCCTCTCTTTGCTCTTTGATAATATAGAACCCTAAATCTCTCAGTAGAAGACTGTATATTCAATAACACGAGCACATTACATTTGATTGGTTTACGACTGAATTTCCATCTCTCCTGTAATTGTTAACTCTATTTCAGATCATGCAAAGCTGGGAAATTAAGTAGTTTTTTTTCGATGAGTGTATTACAATCCTGGCACATACAGCTTTCCTTCTACGGCCTCCCAACAGATTCCCATGTTCAAATCAATTCCCTGTAATATCTTGGGTTGATACCAAACAGACACATTCAGTTCATCGGCACCTACAGTCCCAGAAAGGCACTTTGAGATGCCTAGAAATGAATTGTGCATTGGACATATACTACATTTAATGAGCCAAAACCAGTGCTTTGGCTGGTAAGAAACAAGACCTGAGAGGGCAAGAGAACTGATGCACTCCAACTGTGCAGGCCGTGTTACACTACTGAAAACAGACTTAAAAGCATGTTTGCTTTCTGCACAGCGAGTGCTTGGCGGGGTCTCTGCCCACGGCACGGTTTGGTTACAGTGCACCAGTTAGATACTGGCTGTGCTGGTATCTAACTGCACTTCTGGCACCAACAGCGGAGTGAGCGGATGCTCTGGAAGGCAATGACCGTTTATTAAACCTTCACGCAAACAGAGAGAGAACTGGTCTCCTGTTATCGGACATTGATGAGTTCACTTTAGTCCGGCTGAATCTGAAATGTGGCTTTGCTACCGCAATAAATACTTGCCTGAGACATCTCCACAATTTAATCACGTTTTTAGCTCCTCGGTAACAGCCCAGTGCCCAGTCTCTGTTATTACGAAGCCCCTTCTTTTCCCTCCTTTGATGCTCTCCCCCCTCGCCTGTGGATCCTGAACCGGCCGGCCACGTAACTTGCCACGCGCAGCAGCCTAAGATGCCGGCAGGGCTGCAGGCGGCGTCCTGTCCTGCTCCCGGCGGCACCAGCAGCAGCAACCACAGCTGCAGAGGCTGCGTTTCCACTTCAGGAAAGAATCAGACTACGTATCCACAGGCACACTGTGTGCTAAAGAAAACACTTTTAATTAAAAACACAGTAAAAGTGAAGTTCACGAGGTCATTATGAAAACAAAACCAAGGCTGCCTACTGCCTCTAAACTCTGACGTCTATAGACAGACAAATTAATTACCCACCGTTACAACCACAGAAAGTTCCTACCTCATCAGCAGATCAAGCTAAGTGCACCTGCTCCCTTGCCTTTAATGATAGGCCAACTTTTATTACGAACCTGCCTTCTTTCAATGATTAAAGAGCTAGAAGGCAAGCGCCAGTAATAATGTTACCTTTTTGCCTTCTGTAATCTAATCTTTGCCCTGTAGAAACTGCTGATGAGAGCTCGCTCCCACTTAAAATTTACATAAAAACAATCCCTATCATGTTGCACAGCAAAGGACTGGTGCCCCAGACCGGTGTTACTGCCGCGGCGGTACAAGGAACGAGGAATTACTCCAACACAGAAATGATATACAGCCCTGTAACAGCATCAAACAGGCTTTGATGCATGGTTACTATTTTCGGAGGCTAATGACATGCGAGTGATAAAGCAAACGAGCTTTTTAATGATGACAAATAGAGGAGAATACACAGCACTGACTTCCAGCTGAAGAAAGATTTATGGGAGCTAATTATGGTATGTTAGATTTATAGTGGAAAAACAGAAGAAGAGGGAAAACTTCTGGAAGATCTTGTGTGTGTCAACCTGAAATAACAATTTACTTTCAGATAAATGATGTAACGTGTAGTCCACTGCACACTTCTGGTTGGCATTACAAAGCCTCAGGCATGTATGAGTCTATGGAAGTTAAACAGAATTTAACTAGGTATAGAAAAAAATGTAGGTCTATAACTGGCATGAAAATATGCCAACAATTAGTGTTTGTATAGGTATTAACTATATTTTCAGTTAATTGTATGGCAAAATTGGCAGGATGATCCCTGTCCTCCCAAAAGGAGTCTCGTTGCTCTCTTAGAATCTTTTGAAGAGATTCCCATACAGTGGGGAATATAACTGGAAGTTTGTTAGCAGAGGCCAGTAACAAAACAGTGAGAAAAACCGGCTGGTGATGCCCCAGCTCTCACGTCCAACGCGTACCAGAGGGAAGTCACAACGTGTAAGGATAACTTCAGGCCACACGGCAGCGACCTTAAAAGACGAGCTGGCACTTTACGGGAAGTTTGAGAAGCGAGAGGGGGGGAGCCGCAGCCCCTCCGCACCAGCACGCCCGCCTGCGAGCTAACCCCGAGCGCTTAAGCCGCGGTAAGCCGGTGGCGGTGCCAGCCCGGGTGGCCTCCAGCGCCCTCCCCCCCCGGCCCGCCGCGAAATGGCGGCGGGGGAGGGCTG
>VXAA01000548.1:723886-758297 GCA_013399115.1 Anseranas semipalmata
GGCCCGCCCGCGCCGCGGGGCCGAAGGCGAGGCACAGGCGGCACCGCCGCCGGGGGAGGTGCCGAGGTGAAGGGCGCGGCAGTCGGGGCAGGCCGGGGGCGGGGAGGCGACAACGGAGACTTCTGGGCCGCGTTAGGGACTGGTGGAGGTGGCGGGGCGACGGCAGCGGGTGCTCCGCGAAACGCAGGTCGGAGCCACGTTAAAAGCTGGTCAAGGTGGGTACGGTAGTGTCAGAGCGAAAGGCTCCAGCTGCAGCTGTGAGGAGGGGGACGTCGGGTATCCAAAGAGCTTAGTGTTCATGCAAGAGGCAAAAGGCAGGCTGGGGGACTGGCTGGCAGAACTGAGGAGTCTGAGGACTGCAGTTTTGCACAGAAAATGCAGGTGTTGTCTGAAGACAAAGAACAAATATCACACTATATTGCCTTGTTGTCCAAGGTAAAAGCGTTGTAATGAAAAATGCTGTGGAGCTTGCTTTGCTTTCTTACGGCAGCAGTAAGGATAGCAGAAATGAAAATGGAAAACTGGTGCAGACTCAGCCTTACAGTGAGACGTCATTTCAATGTTACTTCTAGAGAAGCCACTACAGGCCAAAAAGGAAACTAAATTTTACATTTTATTTCTGTTAAGTAGCATTGTTTGTAAAATGTGCAAGCTATTCTGTCAACAGTAATTTTAGAAAATATTACTGTGTGCAGGAAAGACATATTTTTGTCTGAAGTAAATCTGAGAAGCACATTGTTCACCTACAAGGTTGCGCTGCAGCTCTGACAACAAAGGTTTCTGCTGTATGTACTCTATATAATTGCTTGGGTGTTGGCTGCAGTCAAGATAAAAATGTTTGTTCTTCCCCTGCCTCAGAAAACAAAGAAAAACATTGAAAATACAATGTAGATGAGAAGGCACAACCTAGGACACTTAAACTAAGTTTGGACTTCTTTTACATCTGCTAAAGTAAGTGATAAAACTGCTTTACGGATTTTAATACAAGTCAAATGTGGGAGAGCCTAGAAAAAAATAATTTGCCATTTACTAGGGAGTCAGGTCAAAAAAATCCACTGGATGGAGACATCATTTCAGGTCATGTCTTATACACAATGTTTTAATTATAAGCAAACTTTGTTTCTTTGAAGTTTGTTAATAAAAAAATCTGATCCTTGTCATGAAAACGAGGATGTTTGTTTCAACATAGTCAAACCAAGTCAAGTCACATGGAATTTTTGTCCATCTAATCAAGCTGTTTTTCTTCTGTGTGGAAAGTGTCCAAAATGTAAAATCAATTGTGAAATACCTTTCCACATGTTTAGGTAACTGTGTATGTGAATACCACAACAGCTGTGATTCATTCATCTTCATTCCACATACTCCCTCTGCTGGAAATGAATGTGAAGGTCCAGTGGATCAGAGGAAAGATTATTAAGAGTGCAAGATACATTAAAAAAATAATAATAAAATGTCTTTTATTAAAAGATCACACTTTTTTTACAGACACTCCAGTCTGTATCAGTAAAACAACTTTTATTCCTTGTCGCATGGCTGAAATACTGAAATCACCAAGCCATGGAAATAGGAGTTAAGGCAAACTAGTGAAATATTCCACATACACTAACTTCATGTGCATTCTATTGTAACATTTTAAGATCTGCTAATATCAAAATCAGATTAAATAAACATACAAAAGCAAGAGTAAACAGAGCTGCTAAAGCACATGCTGATAGTCATGTGGCTGTCTAACACTCTCCAGCCTGCAGTGACACTGACTGGATTAGTTAACCTCAGAAGAAAGACAGGAAAAAATAAAAGTTCTCTGTAGTACTACCAATTCCACCCCACACCATGAACATTTTTTCAGGTCAAAGGCTAAGAACACTTGTTTCAACACTGGCAGCAGAATCTTAACTCTGATTACATGTTGCTAAAGATCAACCTTTATTAGTGACTGAACAGAAGAAGAAATTTTAGAAGAATCTAGTTTACTTTCAGTGGAGACAGCAGCATAAATCATATAGATACATGGTTTGAAATGCTGCTGAAAGGTTGCCTGCACAGATTTAGAAAAAGCAGTGAAGTACTTCTACCCAGCAGAACAATGAGTTCTTCCTCTTTGGTAGAACTATATCTGTAAGTGGGGATGCTGTTCCGTATAAATAGTAGCTTCCATTTCTTCTAGGATGAAGAGACTAAGGATGGAGGATACCAGAGGCACCGAGTTCTTTAATCTACAAATCCTGACAACTAGTTATGCTCAAGTAAAATAACTTCTATTGGTTAATGGTAACAGTTTCCACTGCCACCTGTAAGCAAAATCAATTGAAACAGCTCCAAAAACAGTGGCTAGAAATTACAAAAACATTGGTGCAGAAGAACTTGAACTCTTTTAAAAATACTATAGGATCCTTTGTTATGCAAAACAGATCACTTTAGATTGTCACACAGTATCAAGTTTAACATGCTCTTATTCCATGAAAAATATATTTTCAGGTTTGCCTGTGTAAAAATATTGTGGTAAATGGTAATTAAAAATGTATAAAAATCAAGTTTGTAAGTATAGCATTGTTCACAGTTGTAAATAAATCACAAATGTAAACAAATAATAAATAGATTTTGGTATACATTTATTTCCAAACAAAATACTATAATAAAGCAACAGCAAGAAAATCACCCTATGATGCATAAACAACATGATAAGGAAATAGACACTATCACAAAATGTTATAATACATTTCATTTTGGGCATATTCAGTAGTACTTCCTGTTTTACGGAAAAATTAAGATGTGTTATAAAAGATTCGAGAATTTCCCCCCAGAAGTAGAGAACTGTAAAAACTCTGAGCTCATTATTTATCTTTACTTAAAGATGAAGCAATTTTCATGTTCAGCATTGGTATGAAGGTTTTTAGAATATACCGCTAGAACAATACATAAAAGTCCCAACAAACAAACACTGTTTTAAGTCCTCTTTGGCTGCTACATCCTTTGTGTCAACAAACAGCTTTTTTGTTAAACTGAAATGTATTATTTGCAAATTTAAGCAAATTCAATTCATTCTTTTATCTTTTCTTTCTTTCTTTCAGTTTGCATTAGGCCACATATGGCAGGGTTGCCACTACAGTGCAGTTGCACTCTGAGTATACTCACCTGAATGATTTCTTTTTTTAAACCAAAAATAATCACATAGCCAACTAACTGCTGTCAGAAGTCACTTGAAATCCATATCCTATCAAGACTGACAGAAGTTCCTTTGGCCGCATCCATGACCTGATGATCCCTTTGCAATTTGCAGAAAAACAAAGTCCTCACTTCCATAATGTTTCCTAAACAAAGGCTAATCGTAGTAATGAAGGCTATTATTTTATTTTAGTGCTTGACAAAAAGCAGGTTTATTACATCTTGATAATTTTAATCTCACATTCCCTTAATCCTTTCAACTTAAATAAAAATATAAAAGACCAAATTACTTAAGAATCTTGAGCTTTTACCTTTTGTAACGTTTGGTAGGGGAGCACCTAGTTACTGACCTTATGACCTTACAAAGGAAAGTTAACATCATTGCAACTATGGAATTATATCTCAGGACACAGCCCTCTGCACAGCATATCCAGTCCCAAGAAGAACTCAGTTTTATCTATTTCATATTCCTCTAACCTTTCCTTCTCATCTTCTAAATTACAGGGTATTAGTTTTATAGACAAAGATCACATTTCTCAAACTTCTTTGTGACCATCTTCTAAAAAATCAGTATGGCAATATGACTGCAAAACAACAAATTGCTCTTTCTTATCTTCTGGGATGATGAGATGATCATCTTCTCTCATCTGGGAATAGTATACAATATACCTTTTAATAACTGCATAATGAGGAAACGTGTAATATCATCATGTCTGATCCTGCTGTCTTTATTACTTGCAAGTAGTCCCATTAACACTGGTGACTGCTGAAATGACTTCCGTGGCTGAGTAAGAGTCCCGCAAATAAAGAATGAAGAATCAGGACCTACAAATTAAAATCAAGTCACCTGTATTGAAGAATAAAGTATTGTTACCCTTGAGGAAGGTAATCCTAGTATTTATGTTATAGGTATACATTTATATTTTACTGTTTTTTTTTTTTTTTTTGACATTATGCAGCAAAATACTTTTACAGGCTCTTTAAAGAAACCTGTTCCTAAAAAACAACACAGAATCATATCTATAGCTCATATCAACAGGTTTTAAAAAGTAGTTAGGGGCATTCATATAGGTTATGCTGTCTTTAATCATTACTCGACATATGAATTTTAATGTTTAGTAGTCAGGTTATCACAAACCAAATGCATATGAAACACATGCAAGATGTTTGTTCAAACCATTACCATGACTAACCTGCCTTTGCTTTCAAAAATAAACCTGAGACCTTTTTAAAACACTTTTATGAATATAGCAAGAAGGATGAATCTATTAAAGAAAAAAAAAAAAAGCAAAAAGTGAATAATTTACTAATTTAAATAGGAATTGTTTTTCTATTGCTAAAGACAGAGGTAGGGATTTTGCAGTTGATTTCTAGGAGAGAATTCTACATTCTCTTGGATTTAAAGCTGGAGAATATATAACATTGACAAATACTATGATGTAAAGAGCTGAAATTCTGAGCAAGATTAAGTGTCAGTAACTATAACCAAACAGTATTCATTCATATTAAAAAGCTCTTTAAGTAGAGAGTTAGTGCAGTTGTAAAATTCTCAGAAGTTGAACGCACCTCAGGTATATATGTACATCGGAAACATAAAAAAATACATATCTTCATAGATAGATATCAAAACACTGTTGTAGCTCCTGGTGTTACTATCCTATTTTAGCCAATTTAAGAAGTTGGTCAGGTTTTAAGGGAAAAAAAAAAAGAAAAAAACCCTGCCTATCTTGAGATGGCATAGCACTCTCTCAAGAATAATCCTTACACAGTCCAGCAAAAATACATTCAAATAGTAACATCTGAATATAGACTCTTTTTCCCCCAATAAAGTTTCATATTGTTATTTTCTATCCTCTTTTTCAGATATATCACTAATCTTTTTAAATAATGCACACTTTTAAAATAAATACACAGTGTCAGTACAGTCAATGGAACCTGTACTTTTTTCTTGTTACTGAGATGGGACATATCACACAATAATAAAAGAGCTGGGAGATAGGAGGGAAAGGAAGCTATCTAGACTGATTTCTTCCCGCTGAACAACATTAAGAGTGTCCAAAAGCCCATGGAAGAATTTGTGATTAAATGATTTAATGAAATTAAGCATTCAGCAGGGAAAAATGATAATGAAATGAAAATTAAACTTGAACTCTAACTCTCCAGATCGTGTGCTGAGTCTTCACAGGCCATTGTGAATATAACATTAAGATTCCTTGCATGAAGAATTCCTAGAAAACAAAACAAAACAAAACCAAATCTAATTTATTTAATGTTCAGTGAATATAGAAATACATTCTGATCTTTCCATGTGCAAAAATCTAAGATTTTGATTCTGAAAGCAATACGAGCTTCCAGTCTCTTCAGCAGTCAATCCAGATGATTTGAAGGATTACACTTTATTGTGCAAAAGTACCATAATGCTCTCTGAAGGGAAAGACAAGCTTTGCACTCCTATCACTTACAAAAATTGCACAGATAAAGTCTTTCCAACCAGGTCTGCAAGACGAAATACAAGGCATGTTCATTTCACTTTACTGAGACAAGGAGTCTCAGGCAATAAAGACATGGAGAAAGATGGGAGAATAAGAAAAAGTTACTGTCCAATTTACTTCTGATATCACATTCTCAATAACATAAATCCCACCACAGTGTGCTAAAATAGCACACAAAAATACTGTAGAGGAGGGAGGGTGTCAACGGTGATTCCAGCACTGCTGTCTCAGTATGCTTCATGTACTGCAGAGTCGGACATTAGCTCTGGAAGATGCCTCTCCACCAATTAGTTGTTTCTACGGTATCTTTTTGAGTCCCTGATAAGTTATCTTCAAGCATCTAAAAATGAAACTTCACCTCCTAGAGGACTATTTCTAGTATTACACTGCTTCAAATCCAACAGGAACTTACAGCCAGACCATGTTTCATCAACTCACATATCCATTTAAATTGCCTTAATTAATTCTGTGGTTCTGCTGATGATTACACCCAAATATTTGCATTAATCTGTTTGCTTTTTGCTCTCTGTCAGGTCATATTTTACATTGGCTTTTCTTTCTTTCATTCTGGTCTCAGCAAATTTGTCTGAATCTTTCTAGGTTTAGCTGGGAGGGAAATGATTTCATCATCCGTAAGTATTTCAGTAATTTCTACTATTCTGTCTTCTTGATGCATTAAGTTCTTAACATAAAATGTATAGAAAACTTTAGTATTTTGGACATTAGAGCATTCACCCAGACATAGGCAAACCAAATACAAATCACCTAAATAAAAAGATAGATCCAGATGTAGACCTCTTCTCTATTCTCGGGAGGGCCTTATCAAACAGGCTATTTTGTTCATCGTTGTATCGCTACACAGACCTCAATTTCTTTCCAGCTAAACTTTTAAAACAAAGCACAGACTGCCAAAGTTTCAGCTTTATTGTGGGCTTTTGTTGTTGTTGTTAAAGAAAACAATCCCAAATCATTTATAAAAGAAAAAAAAAAAAAAAGAAAAAAAATCTGGAACAACCCTAGTTCTCCTTGCTTGGCCAGGAAATTATAACAAAGAACCGGTTAAGTAAAAATTTATAAATGATAGTAGCTTCAACACTCAAAAAGTAAAAATAATTTAGCAGAAAAAAATGAAGTTCATTTACATTCAAAAGCCACATTGAATTAATTGAGAAAGTTTTAGCTTAAACCAGCTGAAGATCTTAAGCAAAGTATTTATACCTGGTTCACATATTTCATTTTTAGCCCTTATTTAAACTCCTTGTTCCCTAAGGAATATGCAAAAGCAGATCATGCCACATGAGGCTAGTCAGGAGAAAAATAAAACAAAACAATACAAAAAGCAAACAAGAAAGGAGTTGAATTTATAATCTAGTTTGTAGAAGAATAGTCTTGATATGAAATTTAACCAGAGGTGTACTAATTAGAAAGGAATACTATGACCCTGATAAGGGGTTGATACAAATAGAAACAGCACCATAACCCCCAGTATCAGTATGGTGACTATGTAGATTGAACCTTCTTTTCTTTAGACAGTATCAAAAATAGAAGAAAATGTTATGGTAATAAAAAGTAAATTAAACTGTTCCAAATGATACGAAGTTTATTTCAACAAATGTAAGAGCTACACTGTACTCTGACTAGGGAGGAGTAGACGTGGTTCTATCAGAGGAATGAAGACTCCCTGTACTTGCTACCAAGAGCTACCAAATTACAATCTTACACTGCTGTGGTTTCCAACTGAGGGCACCCGGACCAGCTCATTGACCCAAGGAAACTTGCCTTGTATTCTTAGGACTTACGCACTTAGAGAAGTCAACGATAACAAAGATGAATAAAGTGCCAAAGGTAATTATCTCAGTTACCAACAGTATTAACACAATTCATCTTGGGAGTACATAACCACCTCAAAAGCAGAAATGATTTGCTGTAAATCTTGAATTGAGAATTTTTCCCTCTCAACTGGCAATTATTTTTAATGCGTGCTGCCATCTATCTCCATGAAAATTGTGATGCAACAAGCAAGCAGCTACCAAATATGAAATTAAGCTCAGACTGAAGCTGATAGGAGTAGCTGTATATGGTGGAGGCTCCATTTCAGTGACTGCTAAAAGGAAAACTGGGTTTGCTCCTCTGCAGGGTTACATGTGTTCGAAGACTTTTAGAATGCATTTATGTTTCTTGGAAAAGATGCTCATAGATACATACATGTAAGGAGTAAAAACTATTCTGAAAACTACTAGAAGAAGAGAGGCTAGATTGATATCAGCTTTTATGTGGGAAATATGAAAATATTTATATCTATACCTGCACAAAATGACGGCAAGACAAGATTTTATGTAGCATTATTACTATTATTGTTTTAAGGATTTATGGCTATAGCATCCTGGTGCAAGTAGTTGCTATTAACAATATAGTTTTGACATAGCTGAATAAAACAAAATAAAAGGACTACCATCAAAAGATTATGGTCCTGAATCTTCTTGTAACTTTTTTGAGCAGTGTAATTCTGTGGAATTGAGCCAATATTTCAAGAAGAAATATCAGAGTTTAACCCTTTATTTATTTTTTTTCCAGTGTTTGGAACTTAAATGTTGTTGAACTGCTTACCCTTCCAGAGACCAGTCTGGACACCAATCAGGAGATCGATGATGTGTACGTTCAGGTGATGGTGTTCTTAACGTAGAGCTTAACTGATACGGGATTGTAAGATTTTGGCGTCGAAGCTCCTGTACAGCACGTTCCCTACATAAAAATTATTTTAGAGACAGGCTAAGCACTTTTCAAAAATCATCACAATTATCTCATAGTCATTAACTTTTCTTTTGCCATCTTTTTTTTCCTTTTTTTTTTTAATGACATATGGTATTCATAATATACTCTGAAAGACAGATTAGTGACTCTCTTTCTGCATACTGTTCTTGCAACTGACTAACAGACTGCATAATGAGACATAATTCTGTTCTTTCCAAAACAATTCAGGTGATTGTGTTTGCAATTCTCTTGAAGTAGAAATTCTTTTTCAAGAATGGTAATGGGGGATCTTTGCCTCAGAATGAGGCTCACTCTAATATTTATGGTGCTAACGAATTGTAAATTAAATCTTGATATTATTGCAACTGTAAATAACCATGTGAGTGACAAATTATCCTTAACCAGGAGAAGAACTTAAGTATGGAGGCTGATTCAGCTTTTTGCCAGTGAACACCTCAAGAAGAAGCACTTGCATCCCCCACCAGGGAACACCCAAACATCACGAAATTGATGTACTCACATAGGGGGAGTACAGAAAGAACAGTTTAAAGAAGACTGAGTTTCTTTTGAAACAAATGTACTGCTATATTAGTATACAATATTGCTTATTTTATGCGGCTGAAGAAGCACACAATGCCACCTTTTTAACTGACTCGCACATCTAATGCCAGAGTTTTGCATCTTTTGCCATGACTTCAGGGTAAAGGAGAATCCTGTTTGAAGTTGAAATATACACTGTGATATTTAAGAAATTCATATGTAAAAGACATAACCTCAAGTGTAGAGGTTTCCCCTTCAAAGCCCTCTTCCTTACTTATGAGAGAACAGAGTATCAACAAAGTAATTTCCCACAGTTAATCTCAAACCTGTGCTTTAACCACGTCACTCTGTTCTTCTAGTCATCTCTTTTACATACCCAAAATAATGCTTGTCACTATAATATTTTTATCCTCAATACATCCATGAAGTAGAGAAATACTGCTATTTTTGCTTCACAGATCAGAAACTACTTAAGACACTGAGACTACATAGCTAAACTAACTAATAAAGCAGGCCAGAGACCATTCTCTGGTCCTGTGGCTAAATTATATGGAATAGCCTGTACATACTGTTAAACTCTCTCCCCACACCCCAGCCTCATTAAATATAAAATAAAAATGTGACTTCCTCCATATTGTCATTTCGGAACCATCCCTGGCACCTTCTGTGTCCCAAGCCGTACCTGGAGGAATGCGGGTTGGTACGGGCTAAAATTGTTCCAGAGTGTCTATAACAATTAAACTCTATGTACCCCTCAAGCCAGTGCTCTGACCCGGTTTAGTCCACTACTGCAGTTGTAGCCAAAAGACAGCATTCATATCACAGAACTAGTAGTCTATAAATTACTCATTTAGCCAACTAGTCATTTAGACTCTCACTATAAATCAAGGAAGACAGGCATCACTATAAATGAGTGCAGACAGACAAGCATTTTCAGGAAGGTGATCCATCCCATCCTAAAATAGGCCATTCCAGAGGGCAGTTCATCTCAGTATCTCATTTCATTGGCAGACAATGAATTTAGACAGAATGCATGTTTCACACAAAGTTCAGAGTAGCCTCTGAACACAAAGGAGATGTACAGCAAAACAAACCCAAACTTTACTGTTTATCCTTCTAATTAGTTTAAGTCTTAGTATGATATTGTAGTTCACCCCAGTTAGGTGTAGAAAGCATAATACAAAAACATGTACTTGCCTTTCAAACCGCTCAGTCCCCAGCTGTCTTTTGGTGATATCCAGTTCTGACTCTAGCTGGGCTGTTGTATTTCTGAGCTGAGTACAATCTCGACTCTGCACAGCACTGTGAAGTCCATACACTTTAATTAGACAGCAGCTATAATCCTCCAAGTATGTTACCAAATACAATTAGGCAAAATGAAAAGGTCAACTATACCATGCAGTTGACTCCTTTTTGGAGTAAAATATAACACTACATGGAAACATCTTTTAGGTTATAGCCAAGGAATTAAAAGCAGGTTTTTGGTATATTCTACTATTAAGGTATCCAAGGCGAAAATGGAGCTAGATGTAAACCATCTATGTTTATGTATACATGGGAAAAATTTAAAAAAAAAAAAAAAAAAAAGTACAATATTCTCCTGGTCATTTACTCACAGTTTATTTTCTGCTAAAGAAAGCTGTTCCCTGAGAAGCTGAATTTCAGAGTCTTTTTCTTGCTTTGCTATCTGCGACTGAAATTCTCTCTCACAATTGGATGCAAGCAAAGATTCCAGGTTTTTCAGAGATGCTCTTTCATTTCCCAGTTGTTTTCTCAGCAGCTCTATTTCAGAATGGGATGACTCACACTCACTCTGCAGCTGAACAAAGATTTTAAAGTTTTAGATGTATGCCTGTTAACCTTACTGGCCATCTGTTAGGGTAACCTTTTTTTAAAAAAAAAAAAAAAAAAAAAAAAACAGAAAAAAAAGTATTTTCAGTATTCAAAGCAAAATTCTGCAAAGCAGTGAGCTTTTCAGATAGTATACAGCATCCACCCTCTGAAGAGTAAGTCCCTGAGGTATGCCAAATTAAACATTAAAAAAAATTGAGACACTAATAATGAATAGGGATTTCTTTGATCTTTCTAGATCCCAAAGTAGTTTGAGATCCCTTAACTATAACATTAACATAAAATTATTTTTCTAATATATTGCACATACCCTTTCTACCTTCTCTGCTGTGGAAGTTAACTGCTGATTTAATAGTTCTTTGCCTGCATCTAATTTAATGCAAAGTTCTTGTGTAGATGTGAGATTAGCAAGTATAGAAACTCTCTCCTGATGTATGTTTCGAAGCTGTCCTTCCACTTTCACAAGAGACTTGCGTAAGGTAGAAATCTGAGACTGGTATGCTTCTTCTGTTGTTAAACGCTACAATAAAGCAGTATCAGATAATCAAAACTACTGAAATGAAATTATAAAACTGCTTCTAAAACCATACAAAAACATCTCTATACAGCTGTGGTGAATTTTAAGAGGCAGTAGAAGTTTAGTCTGGAATAAACTTTAAAGTTATTTCTTAAAATAACTCCTGTATATAAAATAACTAGAAAAAAAAAATCTTGCTTCTGATAGCAAAATCAGCTACCGACATTTTAAACTCTCTTCCTAGGATTCTAATCTTTCTACAGAGCTAATAAGGTTCAAAATTCTGCCACAGGCTCCATTTCATTTCAGATTAGACCTTCATATTTTAACAATAAAATGTATTCTTGCATGTAGAAGATCTGTGAATGCTGAAATACTGTCAGTCATATTTATACTGCTGTCACCCGTAAACCCAGGCATGACGAAGAAATGACAGAAGTCACACTAAAAAGTTGTCCACAAACCACCAGCAGCAGTTCTGACTAGAGGCATTTAGAATTTTATGCATTTTTAATTAACATAACCAAATTTTTCCTGTTTGAAAAATGGCTGTACTTTGCCCAGTCATACCTGACTCGTATTTCCAGTCACTTTTAACCATTTAATTTTCAGTGGGTGGCAGAAAGAGTGTGGAAGGTTGACAAAAGCAAAGGGAGAGATAAAGCACTGACTTCCTTGAAAGATTTCTTACGACTGAGATGAAAAGAGATGATTGTAGGGGGAGTACATCATATTAATTCTAGCTCTGTCTTGCCTAAAAAAAAGCACAAGGGCACTACTAAGCACATTAAGATTTCTGAATAAAAACTAGTCGTTTAAGATACGTGCCTTACATGTAACTGCTACGAACCTGAACATGATATCCACCTGGAATTCTGACTCCGTCTGTTGACAGAGTTTTCATGAAGAGGTCTGTTTATTCCTATAATTAATATCAGGTATGTGGGAAGGAGGTAGAAGGATGAAATCTCTACCCATTTGAGGCTGGCTGGACCAACTAGGACCACAAACCAGGTTCATTATGTTAAAAAAATATCAAACTCTGCCACACTGACATCCCGTGCTGGTTTCCTACTGCTGTGTTCTCTCATCCCTCTTCATGAACAGCTGCAGATCAGTTCCTCTTGAATATCTAATGTGCATGAGCAGTCCTCAGTAGCCTATGTGATATTTAGGAAGCAGAGATGGTCTGCAGCAAAAACTGCAACAACCCCAAACTAGAAGATAGTCTATATGTTCATAATGTATTTTCAAAGCCATGCTGTGCACTTCCCCTTAAGTTCTTCACATTTTTAAGTAGGAAGAGGATCTTTGGGACACCTAAAGCACTGGAAAGAAGGTTGAAAAGCTGGAAGCAAGAAAAGCAGGGACAGGAATGTAACAGGTGACAAAGCACTAGGCATGTTTCAGGTATGCTGTGGAGTTCTATTATGTGAGTTTATGCCTTCATTCCAAATATGAAAGTTTTTTGTTACTTTTTTCCTTGAAACATGCTATTATTTTTTAAGATTTTTTTCCCAAGCGTGACTAATGGGTTGCTAATTATGTTATTAAATAAACTCAAACCCCATACAATTCATTGTAGCAACTATCTCTAAAATATGAGTAAAAATGGTATTAAGCGTAATTTTAAACAGCTGCAAGCTCAAAATATTACCAGATCGTTTCAAGTGTGAACTACGGAAACAATGATTTCAACTTACTTGCTCCATCTCTGTTTCGAGGGACTTCATTTTCTCTTTCAGCCTGCGGTTCTCAGATTCTGCACTGATTAGTGCCAGCCTAACAGAGCTACAATCTGCTTCTGCTTGACGGCATTTTGCTTCCCAATTTTCTCCTTGTTCACGGGCTTTGTGGTAATTCTCCAAAAGCTCGCAGTTTTCTCTCTCCTAACACATAAAGCTTGTTTAATAATTTACAGTAAGCTTCACAAACTGGTCTACAGGTATGACATGGTATTGGATGTTCTTGTTCTATTGAGAATTTTGTCATCTAGCAAAAATATTGAGAGATTTCTCAGGAGCCAATGTTTTGTTTCAGATGGCCACATTTTGATGTTGAAGAGACATCTGTTAAAATGGCTAAATTAACATTAAAAATATGAGGTATAGCAATATATTGCAGAATTTATTTATTACTATTAATCCCATATGGTAATAAAGACAATTTAATAAACACATGCACACACATATCTATAAAATGGTGAAATATGCTTCATTATTTGTATATCGGAAAGTCAGCTAAGAAAATGTGTTCAAACTATTAAAACCATATTAACAGAATGCAACTAATTTTCAGCTAGGAAGAAAATTCTTCCATGAAAACATGGTTATGATTTCAATTTTAGTTAGCAGAACAACTTCATTAACAGGTTTAATCCACATACTCACTTTAGACTTCAGTACTCCCCTCAGCCTGGCTATGTGTGTGTTTAAATCCTGGGCTTTCAACTTCATGTCATCAAGCTCATTCTGGTACTTTGCTATTTTTTTATATAGTGCCTGTGAAGAAAGATTCATTTTATAAAGCTAAAGTATACTATTTGTACCTTGACAAAAAAAAAAAAAAAAGTGCATATCTAGAGCCTATGGCTTTATTAGAGTAACTTTTCAAAGGCTATACAAAATCTAAACCATGTGGATTTCTACAAACAAAATTTTGCATGTATCAAAAATATTTACCTTCTTTTACTTAAAAATAATACTAAATCTTAAAATGAAGAAAAAAGTAAATCAGAAAATGTAGCAGTTAGCCAGAAAAAGACAGCTGGTTTATTTAGCAGCTTGGTGGTCATCAAAATAGCCTGCCCCATTTAAGGAGCTCCCCCTTTTTTTATATGCTATAACCCCTTAAAATTCCACTTGTGAAAATGCAGAAGATTGCAAAAAAAAAAAAATTGAATTAACTAACTAAGTGGTTATCTCCTAATCAGGGAAAATAAAGCACAAGCATTAGGAGAATGCACACAGAAGTTCTGGCTACTATTGCTTGAGAAACAGAAGAGAATGAAAAAAAAAATTTCAGAGAGGTTTCTGAACAAGGCAGTTCTAGAAGCTCTCCCTTCCTTACCAAATTACTATGAGAACACTCAGCTGCAAGAAGCATTATGTGTGAAAAAATACCTAGGCTACCTGTTCCTGTTGTGAAAAGGCTGTGAGTTGCTGAGAAAGGTGCTCTGGAATTCTGTGAACTTTTCCAGTAAGTCCAATTGAAGAGAGGAGAATAATAATTTAAATACTTTGAATTTCACCTAAATTAGTACAAGAACCTCAAAGAACTTACACGTATTATAGAGACAAGACCATTAAAAATTAGTTGATCATGTGATGCTAAGATTTTTTTTGTTTCTAAGTTCTACAAGCATCCAGGAACATTGCAAAGAAAACCATGAAGCTTTTAACAGTAGCTAGAAGCAACAGGTGGCTTTATTTTGTAACAGCTGACCACATCAGTAACAACAGGGATTCTGAGAGAAGGTTCAGTATAGTGGTTCATCAGAGCAATCTCTTTAAGCAATCTCTGTTTCTATCGACACTCACTACCTACCTTTGGTGATTAAAGCATTTCTAGAAGAGGAGAAAGTCAGGAGATAGTAAAGTATATTCAAAGATGAAGAAATTCTAAGCAGTTGAACAAGCATGGAGGAGAAAAAGCAAACATCAGAAAACCTAAATGAAGGCAGAAGGTTTAGCAAAAAGAAGAAAAAGCAGAGCATTACACAGTGATGACCCACTACAGGTACTAAGGTTAATTTCTAGCTGCTTGGAAAACACATTGATGCATGAACATTGTGTGTGCATAAGATGACACGTTAGTCTAGGTATGTTAACTACTTTCATTAGTAATTGTACACAGATAAATAACACATTAGATAATGTAATGTATTATAATCAAATATTTCCAAAAGCCCCTTTAAAGAACTGTAAGTACAATCCTATTAATAACACTGTGAACCATAATTGAATGTGGACTGTGTTAAATTTATTAGTAAGTCAAAAACATAAGCTTGTAAGTGCTCTGGGCCAGTCACAACACAGTATAACAAATATCCACCGCCTCCTTTATAGTACTTTTCCATGTGAGGAATGGTTGTAACTACGCAATGTTTTACATGAAGACCAGAAAGAAAAGCATTAATTAGCTGTTCCTGGAGATAAACTGTCAAACCATTACACAAGAATAGCTGGTCTTCTTTATACAAGTGACCTAGCGCTAAGTGAAAAATTCAGTTTGAAAAATGAGCTTAAAAACTAGTTTGCAGCTCTACCTTTCATAAGGGCCCACCAATACTCTGCACTACTAGAAAAACACCCAATTTTCCTTTTTAGTCAAGAGTTCTCTATACAAATATACCTGATTTTCTTGTTTAATATTAGAAAGATGCTCTTGTAACCTGTCATTCTCCTGAGCTAAGGATTCTCTGTTCTTGTTAGACTGTGCAAGTTCTTTGTTGGTTTCTTGTAGCTGTTGACGCAAACTGGTGATATCTTTCTCACAGATACAGAGCGCTTCGGCAGATTTTCTATGCAGCAAATAATAAACACTTCAGGTATGACAATACTGCCCAACCTATTAAAAATGACAGCTTTTCCAGTGGTTAAGTTTGCAAGTCATGAAACAAAGCTGTAACATTTAAATATTTAACAGAGTAAAAAAAAACTATACATTAGCACATCCTATGATTCATTTTTTGAGTTAATGTTACACACTAATCAAAATTCAATAATGATCTTGAAATTTTATCCTTACTTTGTGGAACGCTCCAACTCAGAAATCAAAATCTTGAAATCTGAAATGGTTTTCTCCTTAAAAAGAAATACAGAATTAATATAGACACCTCACTGCTTTCCTTTTATTCAATCAGCTGATTAATTTAACTATTTCATGCAAAACGGATTCTGGTTTTAAAGTATCCTGTAATGTTTAGAGTTGAAAATTCTGATAAATATACCTTGGCAAATAAAGGAACAAATATTATCTCCTGCAGAATATAACCATTTTAATTAAATTTCTTAATCCTTTGTGGTTCTAAAGGTAGCATTTAGCTCACACACCCAGAAGTAAATGATGTCTTCTGTCTACTAGATAAGTTATCATAGCTTTTCTACAATGAATAAACTACCAGAGTCTGGTAGTTTTTAAGTGACAAAACAAGAACTCCATCAATGTATTTCCATAATAAAAAACAAAACAAAACAAAATCTAGCACAAAGTATATCACTTCACTCCACTGTCTTTGGATACAGGTATTAAAAGAAGTATAGATAGGCTAAGGAAATATTTTCCCCTGGAAACACAAGAGACATGAGAAATAGCCATGTCTTCTCTAAAACAGACACCATTTTACAATTTACAATTTTTAAAATGCAAAGTCATTGCTTATGGAAAGATGATTATAGCCTGCCCTGCAATATCCTTTATTTAATATTTTGTTAAAATCGGTGCAAATTCTTGAGTTAACAATCACAACAGTTATGAAGTACCTTATTTAGTTTATCCTAAATCAATATCCAGATAACTTAAGCTGAAGTGAAAGATAATGTTTCTGAACTAAGCAGCTTCTTTATATAGATTGAAATCACACTATGCAATAAACTGATGCAATTTGCTTAGGTAAACTAGTACCTTAAGTTGAAAATGATATCATTCAGATACAACATCAATGACAAGAAAAGCAGTATTATTTGGCACTATATCTTTAATATCAATGGGCCCCAAGAAAGTATTCAGGCTAAATTTTATGATAAACAAAATATCTGGTTGACTAATTTACCTTTTTCCACTTTAGGAAAGTAATTAAAGTCTCCTCTCTTGAGAAGTATAAATTATACAAATAATTTATTATTATATATTAGGGGTTCAACACTGCTCAAACCCACTGCTGTTGAAGTTAACATGAGTTTTATTGTTGCCTTGAAACTGGAGTAAAACTAGGTCAGCACTGAGCACTGTTGTAGGTACCAAATAAGATAGGTGTTATGACCCAACAGATACTTCCTCTATTTCATCTCTTTTGATTCCATAACTCATTCTGACTATTTAAATGTTAGAACATACTTTAATTGTCAGGTTTTCCTCAAAAGTGGCAATCTTCTCTCTTTCTTCTTCCACACACTCTTGCAAAGTTTCCTTCTCTTTACCAAGTCGCGCAATTGTTTCTTTCAAAGCACAGATCTCCTCTTGTTGTACAAGACTTTGTTTTGAAAAGTTATCTGAACACAATCAGAGAGGTCTCATTTTTATTAATTCAACCCATTCAAGACAAGAATTCTTTTGATACACTTCTGAAGAACATGGCAAAAGCTTCAAGAAAATACTGAAGCATGTGCATTTTCAGAAACAATCCCACTGATACTTGTAGAACTGCATTCTTCTTTCAAGGCCTTAAATTGGGTGGCTCAAAAAAGAAAAAAAAAATCTATCTTTAAGCGGCAAATGTTTAGATCATTCAAAGTAACTCTATTGGGTATTATAACAATAAATGGCTTGAAGAGAATTACAGTAAACAGAAGTCATGTGTTGGCTACAGCCTGGAATGACTGACATGAAGTAAAAGAGATGGATATCCTCATATTAGACAGTTTTTCTGAAACAGTTCTTGATTTAAAAGAACTTTATGTACAAGTGTATAAAGTAACTCATTTACAAAATTCAACATCACTTAAAAATGCAAAGACGATAATGAAAAAAGTAATTTATCTACTTAATAAAATCCGGTTTGAAAAGATCTCTCTCCCTATCCTCATTCAGCTAACAAAGTGCTACACATTACATTTACCTTTAAGTGGTCAGAGAATTTCTTCTATGAGGTGCACACACTGCATTCTCAGGGGAGAACTACAGAGATCCTTCTAACAGTGAACTTTACATCTCGTAAAAAGCATGCAGGTTGCAAATTACTCATTAAATATCAGTGTAACCGGATATACTGAATGATACTTTTTAACTACTGCCAGGAGATAAAACAACTGAAGTAAAATGATGTGTGGCTCAGTCTTTCAGGGACATCATACCATACATTCACATTCCAGTTTTTCCACAGATCCTCTCCCTATTTTAATACACAAGATGAAAGACGCTCAAATTTCCACTACGTATTTTTGGATGTATAGCTCTAAAACCTACTAAGACAGTGTTCAAACCTTGCTCTGAAGAAAATTCTGATGGAGCAGCTAACCCTGGAAACCATTTCCAGGCACTTGAAGGACAAGAAAATCATCGGGAGAAGTCAGCATGAATTCATCAAGGGGAAGTCATGCTTGATGAACTTGATAAAGCTTCTACAATGAAATGACTGGCTTGGTAGATGAGGAGAGAAGTGGATATTGTCTACCTGCACTTCATTAGGGCCGTTGACACTGTCCCCCGTAAGATCCTCACAGACAAGCTGATGATGTATGGGCTGGATGGGAAGATTGTAAGGTGGACTGAAAACCGGCTGAATGGCCAGGCCCAGAGTGTGGTGATCAGTGGCGCAAAATCTAGTTGGAGGCCAGTAACTAGAGGTGTACCCCAAGGTGATTACTGAGTCCAGACCTGTTTAACATCTTCATTAATGATCTGAGTGATAGGGCGGAGTGTACCCTCAGCAAGTGTGCAAACACAAAACTTGGGGGGAATGGTGGATACACCAGAGGGTCATGCTGCCATCCAGAGGGACCTGGACAGGCCGGAGAAATGGACTGGCAGGAATCTCATGAAGTTCAACAAGAGCAATTGCAAAGTCCTGCATGTGGGAAGGAACAACCCCAAGCACAAGTACATGCTGGTGGCCACCCGTCTGGAAAGCAGCTCTGCAGAAAAGGACCTGGGGGGCCAGGTGGCACCAAGCTGAACATGAACCAGCAATGTGCCCTTGCCACAAAGAAGATGAGTGGTATTCTTGGGCTGCATTAGACAGAGCACTGCCATCAGGTGGAGGGAGGAGATCCTTCCCCTCTATTCAGCACTGGTGAAACACAGATGGAGCATTGTGTCCAGTTCTGGTCTCCCCAGCATCTGTCTTATGAGGAAAGGCTGAGAGAGCTGGGACAATTCAGCCTGGAGAAGACAAGGTTTGGGGGGGATCTCATCAATGTACATAAATACCTGAAAAGAGGGTGCAAACAAGTCAGCGCCGGGATCTTTTCAGTGGTGCCTAGTGCTAGGACAAGAGGCAATGGGCACAAACTGGAACACAGGAGGCTCCCTCTGAACCCCAGGCAGCACTTCTGTGCTGTGCAGGTGACAGAGCACTGGCACAGGTTGCCCAGAGAGGTTGTGGAGTCTCTTCTTTGGAGATCTTCAAAAGCTGCCTGGACATGGGCCTGGGCAGCCTGCTCTGGGTGGCCCTGCTTGAGCAAGGGATTTGACCAGATGACCCCCAGGGGACCCTTCTAACCTCAGCCATTCTGTGGTTCTGTGATTCTAAGCAAAGTTGTTTTATCACCATTTTACAGAGAACGAATGGAGGCCCAAAGATGAATGCAAAATGCTATCTGATTATTTTGGATGCCCAAATTGTGACCTAAATTTTCAGTAGAGAGTATTACATGCTCAGTAAAAACAACCATGGATTGCAGCCACAGCTATGAGTGCTCAACATTTCTGAAAATCATTAACTGAAGTCTCAAAACAGGTACTCTGAGAATAGGTCATATATAATAGTTAGTGAGCAATTCCGAAAAGTTTGATTGTGCATCACCCCAAAATTCTAAGGTACAGACAGCAATAGTACAAAATACCGCATAACAATATTTAACAGTTTTAATAGCGTGTGCTTTCTCTTTCTGCAATTACCTGCATTATTCACTGTATTTTCAGCTAAGGAGAAGATCTGATAGACAAGCTTGCTTCACTAGACAACACTGATTTACTCTCTACAAAACTCTGCAAAAGTTGCAGCAAGGCTCCTATAGAAAAACACCACATGATAGTGTAATTAAAGACAATAACATGTTAAAAAAACACCAGGGTTTATTTATTAAGTAGTACAGACAACCTTATGTACGGCATTCCCAACCTTTTAGTGTTTGTCTCTGCACCATGTTACTTAATTTGTGTGAAAAACGAAAATCAGAATTTGGATTGCCATCACATGCGTCCCACGACAAAGAAAAGAAACCATGAGGGTATACATTGCCATTTTCCCTGTGGAAAAGCACTGGAAAGATATGCTTTGCCAAGTTTACATTATTTTGCTGACCAGAGAAGGTAACAAAAGACTTGTGAATTCTGACCTCCATTCCAGACTCCAAAAGGCAAAAAGGTTCTCCAGTGGGCACAGATAACTTTCTTTCCATCTTCTCCAATTCTACCTCTCCAAGAAGATACTATTAGCTGCTCATCCTTTCTCTTCACTTTGGTCAGTCCTAAGTCTTAAGGTTTCTCAACCTAGACTCCCTCTCTACCAAACCTAAGTTCCTACATCCACATTTTCTGTCTCAATCTCCTTTTACTTCCAGTCTTTCTCCTGTTTTCAGATTTATTGTCCATGTCCTAAATCTTCTGCATGTATGGCTGCTCACAGGTTCTATTCCCTGTGCACGTCCAATAGCTGCAAGTCCTACCTGTCATCTCTGAACCAGTCATACAATTTTAAGGATCAGTCTCTTTAACCACATAAATACTACGTCTCTTCACTTGATGTCTCCAATCCTTTTTCATTCCCTCCCCTCACTTTATTAGTTTTCAGTCTATGATTTCTCGCATAGCCTTAGCTGTCCCTGGTGCCACATCCACACTCTGTTTCTCCATTCCCTGGCTCCCTGTCTCACTGTTTCCTACTTACAGTCTCCTCTGATAACCAATCCTCCTTATTGTAAATTCTTGTCCAGCCTAATATCCCTATCTTTCATTTGTCTCCCAGCTCATTATTAGCTTTACTTCTCCCTGTTTCACAAGGAATATGCTGCTTTATCCAAATTGTAATCTCAGTATCCATTCCTTATAGATTCTGCAGTTAAAATCTCTCAGCTCAGAACCTTCTCTCTCCACACCTACACCTTAGTTTCTTTCCTTATAATCAGCATCTTCCTCTGTTAGCCCTGTGGTGACAGGATAATCGACAGACAATGTCCATTAATTTCCAGCTTCTTTGCCTGGACTTGCCTCACAACAATGAAAACATCTTTATGAATATAGACTGCAACATGCTTCAGTCAGATGATATGAGACCTTAGATGCCAGATTCAGCTCTCAAGAACCACAATTTTTCTGAGGCTTAAAATATGCTTAATTTGGACACATTTCCTGGGAATGATCTAAAGCATGCAACAACACAATGACTGACAACCCTATCAAACATTAAGTCCGCACTTCACTATACCAGGGGTCTAGGACTTTTTAAACAAACTATGTGATTTTAACGTGGACAAAATATCTTTTTTTCTAGCCTTCTCAAGAGCGGCTTAAACACCTTAGCCAAAGCATTCAAAAATTTAAGTTCACTTTGAATGTAATGCTTATTCATTTGAGTGAAATGCTTAAATCCAAATAACTGGAATTTAGAAGTTTTAAGTAATGGAAAACAAGATATTTTAATAGCATAAGGTAACTCTAACATTAGATGTCATTAGCTATAGGGTGGCTTTATTTTCCCTTCACAAATTCACTACTGCAATTACCAATACATCCTGTCAACTGCATCTATAGAAAATAATAAAAGAATTCTAACACAATCCGGTTGTATTTCTGGAAGTGATAACATACCCATTGGCACACTAGGAATAATTACTGTATCCACCTCCTTTACTCCCATAATATAAAAAGGGTGCAACATACAATATAGGATATATTCTATAAAGGATGTTTTCCTGATTACATCATCATCTACTGATGCTGAGAGGTGTAACCACCACCTTAGTGAATCATAAATATAACTGATACGCTCAGAGGCTGCACATTGGTACCAACATACATTGTTCAGCCAACAGTATGTACAGTGAAAGTTAGTTGCAAGAGCTTTATTCGTATCATTTTAAAATGCAAAAACCTTCCAACAATGAAAGAAAACAGATGTTTTGCACAGAACGTTAAAACTGTCATAAGTATATTTACTTGCATTCAACATTTTTTTCCTTTCAACCCATAAGAAACAAAAGAAAATGTAGTAATATAACAAAAAGAAAATGCAGTAATATAACAATTATCCCATTGAATTTTATTTGAAAAACTGTACCTGTCACTCACCAATTTTTTCACCCAAAAGTCTAATCTTCTCTTCGGTAAGTTGCATTTCATATTTTTTCTTAATAAGGCTTCGCTGACTCTCTGAAAGACTCTGTTCTGTCTTTTCATTCAATAAACTGGAAAAGCAGAAGTATTAAATAGGAGAATTCAGCTATTTATATATCATGTTTTTCCTTTTTGAAATGCCACTAAAATGGCAAAAGTTAAGAAAAAGCAAGATTCTTCTGTATATTTTAGACTATTCAGGATATTTTATTAATGTTAACCTTAATCTCTGGATATTAAAGTCTGAATACTCCTATAAAGAATCACAGAAAAATAAGAATTCTTTGCAACAGGGGGACCTAAACATTTGTCAAGAATGATTAAAACAAAAATCTTTACTTAGGACACAAATTGGAATGCTTGACCTAGTTACACCCAAGTCATGTGTTCAAATCACATATTAATATAAACATTAATAATTGAGGAAACTGAAGAGAACTATTAACATGGTTTGGGGGGAGAAGAAAAAAGTATTTTAGTAGTAGCACTAATATTCAAGAACTCAGTTTTTAGAGTATTCATAAATCTGACAACTTATAAAGCAGCAGTAACTCAGGACAGGATTTGTCAAAAGAGTTCATGTTATTTTAGAAATTGCAGTATCTTTAGAAAGGTATTGTGGGCCAGCACAATATAGCACAGTAGCACCCATCATTCCCACCAATCAAAATCCAACAAAAAAGCTACAACAGCTATACGTCAACTATACTAGTCATTTTTAAAGACACATGGGTTTAGAAGAGTATTTGCCTAACTGAATTACATTTTATGAAACACAAGAGAAAGAGTCACAGTATCTTCTCCTGTAGTCTGTTCACTCTGTAGCGTAGTTCAGTCTGTGATCTAGTCCTTCTTATCTCTCTGCACAAACTTCACACATGCTTGATCTTCCCCTCCAGTCAGTAAATTGTCTTTTTTATCGTGCACTCACTGACCTATGCTTTCTTCCCTAAAGGCTTCACTTGAGTCTAGTCCCAGTGTATGTTTCTGAGCACGGTTAGGAACTCCAGTTGAGCAGCAGGCCAAAAACTCAATGCAAGGCTTCAGTTTTATTTCTGCTCTCGAAAAAACTGCAAGACTAAGAAAAGGATGTTTGAAACTAACTGAACATGTGACACTCATTAGCTTGTGTGTGTTTGCCTCTATAAAAACAAGAACTAAAAATGAAAATGGTTTATTAATTACTACACAATTCATCAAAAAAAATCACCCTGCAGCTTCTAACAGAAAGCTCCTAAATCAGAGTGAATTTTGCTTTTTCACTGAAGATGATTTTCAGCATATCATAATATCAACAAGCCAACATTTTACATATAAATAAGCAATGAGGAAAACCATTTCATTCCCAAAAGAAGGATGCCTCACAAGAACAACTATCATAGATTCCTTTCCCTTTGAGCTAAATAACAGTTAGGAAAACCAACAAACATAGGCTGACATTACTCATCAAACTAATGCAATTATATACTTTTGCTTACCTAAGTGAAACATATTCAGCTTTCTGGTGGCTCAGCTCAGTTTCAAAGTCCAGGGCTCTTCTTGCCAGTATTTTCATCTCTGTTTCCAGAGAATCTATGTTCTCTTTCATTAGTGCCATTTTGGATATCTGCTCTAACCGTTCACTATCTAACTATAAATATAATTAAACATTAATTAAACATGAAAAACTGGAAAAAAAAGCTGGTTTACATATAGATTTTCTCATATTTATTCCAATTCTACTTTATTTTTAACACAAATCTTTTACTGAAGGAGAAATCTCCAAATAGCTTGTTTACTCAGGGCCTCCCAGCCTACTAAAGATAGTTGACAAAGAGATGAAATGTGATTCTCGCTTCCTTTGAAATACAATCAGTTTCCTGACTTTCAGATCCCTGGGAACATTTTGATTTATTAATGTTAATTGTGGGCTGGTAATCATGTCCAAGGGCAAAAATGTTTGGCATTGATCAGCATTAAAGTTTTCAGTGTGAAATAACATAATAGAAAATCCTATTAGAATTGTATGGAAGGAGAAATCACAGCTGAAGATACAACACTACCAATGCTGGGTTCAGGCCTCTATTGAGTTATATAGCTATGCTGATAACTGGATAGAGAAGTCACCGTAAAACACTTTCATTAAGCACCATATGACCAAGCGACCGCCATGAGGCCTTTAAGTCTGTACCTAGAACAAGGAAAGAACTGTTCCAGAAAATCTTGCTTAGACTCTAGCAAAACTAGTTTGGAATTTCCAGTTTAAAGAAAGCTGTGTTTAATTATTAAAATGCTTACGCTTAACATTCAAATAACTGTCCTTTCAAGATTATTTGAAACAGCTCTTTTAAGGTAAAAAATTCTCACATCATCCCTCTCCTTATTTACTGATTCTTTCAGTACTAATTTCTGTGTTACTATAATCAAAGGTTAGACTGCTGAAGAACAAGTCAGTAAGCTCCTGGTATACAGTATCTTTCTTAATATTAGTGCCATAAATTTCATATTGAGGTATCGCCCTCAAAGGATATCAAATAAACTGAAGAAATAACACAACGTACCTAAAACCAGCTGCCCCGAGCCTCCTCTCACAGGGCAAGTGTCTAGCCCTGACCATCTTTGGAGCCCTTTGTTGAACTTACCCCAGTTTGGCAATGTCTTTCTTGTACTGGGGAGGCAAAACTGTATTCCAGATGTGGTCTAATAAGCACTCAGTAAAGGAGGACGATCACCTCCCTTAAGCTACTGGCTGTGTCCTGGTGGCATTTTATGAGCATGTGCTGTGTTGCCTCCTTCAGGTCACTGATAAAGACCTTAAACAGGACAGGCCTCAGAACAGACCCATACGGTGATCCGTGTTACCAGCCTCCAGGCGGAGTGCAACACATTAACTACAGCTTGCTGAGTCAGGCCATCCAATCAAATGGATGGTCAAATTTTTCCCCACCTTGCTGCCCACACATCCAGACCATAGCATCCTAACCTGGATACAAAAACGTGTCAGTAACAGGGTCAAAAGCCTTACAGTCTAGGCAAATGACATCCAGTGCTCTCCTCCTGTTATTTCCTCATAGAAGGCAGTCAGGTTGGTCCTGCAGGATTAACCATAAATGTCACCTGTATTGCATTTACAACTCTAAAAATGATTACTTGCCCTTACATTTTGAACAGTAGTTTCTAGGTCTTCAATCCTCTGCTGCAAATGAGCCTTTTCATTAAATGCAGTCTCTTGGGAAATCTGTGTCAAATAACAACAATGAAATCATATATAGAACTCATTTGAACTCACCATAGACATGTAATGCAATTAACTCTCAGTATTAGAATAGAAATCTTTAGCAACTTTAATTACAATACTAAGTAGTTTTTGTGTCAAAATAAGCTTGAGTGAAAAAAATCAAACCTTTAACTGCTCCCTGAGACTGTCACGTTCTGTCGTCATCCTTCGGAAATCTGACAGTGCTGTATCCCTTTCTGTCTCCACATGCCTTAACATAACTTGAGCTGTCACAGTACTTCTAGGAGTCCTGGGGCATTTGATAACTTCCTGACGAAGCCGGGAAATCTCTTCCTGTGCCTGTTTTTAAAAACAGCAGTACACCGGAAATATGGAATAAATAATGCAATATATTACTGCGTACATAAACCACAAGTAGGACTGGTTAGAGAATTTCAGTTAGAATTGCTCAATGGAAGAAATAGATTTTCATTCTAAAAAGCTTGCAAAAAGCAATCATATGCGAAAAAAATACATTGCTTATCTTTTTAGTAGGCTAAAATAACAATGCATTACAGTAGTACATCATGGCAGATTTAGTTTTTAACAACAAAATAGGTTCATAGAAGAGAATAAGAATAAAGATCCTAACCAACAACACTCATGAGACTTTTCAGTAATATTTTCAAATCAAACTATTTCAGTGTCTGGTAAAAATATTTTTGCTTCATACTTCAAAACTGTAAAATCTTCTGGTGTGGGAAAAAATTATGACTACAGTTAATATAATAAGGTGTATGGCTGGTAATGCAGAGCAACTCAAAAACTATGCAATATCTCAGATGTAGCAATGATTTATGCATACATGCTTTGATTTGGGAAAGCATTCTTAACTCAGGACAGCGTTTACAAGCTTGTATTTAACTGTCAAATTCAGAATTTTCATAACTTTTTCTGTTTCTTGAAACAAGTACTTTGCAAGGTGGTTTTTTTTCCATTTTTAAACAGAAAGAAAAATGGGATTTTTTTTCTTGTACATCATCCTAAGTTATTCCAATTAACTTTATTATTAAATTTGTTATTAAATATAAACAAAATTACCCGTTCATAGAGCTTGGCAATTTTGTCTCTCTCAGCTATTAAAACTTTCAAGTTACCCTGAATTTCTGCCACATGGCGCTCATACTTTTTCAGCGTTGACTTAAGTCCTTCGCGTTCTCTCAATATTTTCAAAACTTCTGGATCAGAACTCAATTCCTTCAAGAATAATGTGATATAAAGTTAAAGTAGAGAAACAAAATTTGATATCCTTTCTTTTATCTGGTTTGCAAATTTCTGTAAAAGATTTAATCAGCCTTCAACCTAGGAACCTCTAGACAGTCAAGACTGTTCATATACATTTCTTATGATTAGAAACCACATATAAATACCATTTTATAAAATAAACTTCTCTTTTCAACAGCAAATGTCTATCACAAATGGTACTGACAATCAGGCTAAGAAATAATTAAAATGTAACCAGATGTAAGTAACCATTTAAAGTGATACACATATGTTCTCTGTGAAGCGCCACTTAATTTCCTATTATTTGCCTATTCTCATCAAATGCATCCTTCTGTTTATAATTAATTAGTTTTTCTTCCTGGTAATTGTGGATCTGGTAATTTGGCATCGGATAAACCAGTATTTAAAACAAACAAACAAAAAATCAATTCCTCCTGTTCCAAAGAGTTTTCCAAGCTCACCTGGAAGGCTGAATTTTTTTTTGACATGCTGCCACAAGTAGAGCTCTGCTTTCGACTTGAAAATGTGTTTCTAAATACCTTCAGCAAATTCTCAGTCTCACTTTTATAGTAGTCTCTGTCCTCTTCCAATGTCTTAATAAATGTATCAAGCCTGGAAGGTGACTTCCCTTGCTTTATTTCACCTTCTGTTTGTAAAATAACCTGTATGTGCAAAAATGAGGTAATTCATTCACTGAAACAGAACTTTTGTAACGAATGATACTTCAGTATAAAATGGATAAACATACTCTTCAAAGTGAAGATAAAGCCAGTATCTAATTAAAAATAAATATCCATTTAATATTTTAAAGTAACTTCTGAATGACAGTATTTTCTCTTTTTTGTTAAATTGCGGAGTATGCCTGAATATCCTTCTAAAGCTGATCTAACAGGACAGAAAAGGACATAAAAACTAAACATTAATCGACTTGGAATATATCTGTTCATAACTAAGGAGGACAATTAAGTAGATTTGTATTAGAATATCTAATTCATTTTTTAATATGAAACAAATCAGGTCATTATGTTTGCATAAGATCCATGAAAGATAAACTTCTGAAATGGAAATAACATCATGTGCAACTAATTCTAGTTGAAATCCAGAAAGTAATACATGGGCCTAAAACAGATTTTGAGGATGAATTGTGGTTCCAGAGTCCAAACTGCACAATGAATCCTTCTCTGTTACAATCTATCCGTTGAACTCATGAAAGTTTAAGCACCTAGGGAATATTAAATTCCACACATTTCTTATTTTTTAAAGCACACTTTAAATCCCTGAAAAGTTATACAGGTCCCCTAACTCTCTCAGTGAATCCAGCTCTCAAATTCCAAACTCTGGCTGAAGGATCAAAATCTTTCAGGGGTAATTGAGCAGTAAGCTGTACATGACCAGTTTTATTTCATTTTATTTTGTTTTTGTTTGTTTGTTTGTTTTTCAGAGGGGGTTCTTTGGAGGATTGTGGTAGAAGCTCAAATATTTTATAGAGGAAAGTAAAAAATAACTCCTTCCCTCCCACACCCCTGCCATCCCAGAAATTTGAAACAAATCTTAAAATTATGGAAATTACTTGCAATTTTGACTACAAAAAGAAATCCTTATCAATTTACACTTAAGGAACCCACTTAATATATTCGGATGTTAATTTGATAGGTTACATTTATCACTGGTAACTATTTCTACAACATTGTAGACGTTTCTAAATATTCCAACAGTATCATAACACCTTAAGCAAGATAGAATAATAAGATAAAAATATTAAAGATAAATGTTTCTTCTTTCTGTTTCCTAAATGATTTACAAGGTGTTCAAAACAGGTAAACACATTTTTGTAAAAAAGTCAGTAAGATTCTCAAAAGCAAAATCCTTACAGCCAGTTGCAAAACAGAAAGAGATTCCCATCCATCTAGCGGCAGAATGACAAATGAGAACAGACACATTTATCCATTCTGTAACTTGTCTGTTACCAGTGAAAACAAAGCAAGTGGAATTAACTTGTTGAAGTACTAATTTAATGTGGAAGTTACCTGATTTCACAGCTACATATGTATTAAGTATACATGTTTAACTCACAGATTTTAGTGTTTCCACTGTGTGTTCCAGCTTCTTTATGTTGTTCTGCTGGTGACGGATTTGAATCTACCATAAAAAAAATTTGAGACAAAAAGATGCATTCATTTCTTATAACCATTTTTGCAAATCCAGCATTTTATCTCAACTATTCTAGTCCAAAGGAACATTTTGTACGTGCTGTCTAGTTAGACTAGGCTGAAAACATGCTATTTACCAACAATAAATTTAATCTAGAGGGAAATCAGTTAGAAGTTTTATCTTCAGACGCAGTCCAGGATTCAGAAAAACAGTAACAGTCGAGTTACTCTCAGGTGAGGGAATGAAGAAGGAAGCATGCTATACTTTTTCCCAGAACTATTTTATGAGAAAACTTTTGAATTTCGGGACAGTGTGACTATACCTATGGGCTAAAGAAATAAGTGTGTAGTTACACTAACAGCAAACAAATATCCTTTTCTCCCATCTGAACACTACATTAAATCATGTAATTGCATGTGCATAAAATGCAATTTGCCATTATCCTGCGAAATCAAAAGCAATCTGCACTGAAATTACATTCTTTCCAACTGCAAATGTGATTTTAATCCTTGACCCATTCTACACCTGAAAAACATCATGGTGGCCAGAAGCTACTCTTCCTTCATTCTAGCAAATGTACTTGAAAGCAGAGATGAAAGCCAAAAATTCAGTCCAAAAGGTCAAAAAAAAACAAAAACAAAAAACAAATCAGTTCCCCATAATATTAGCAAATAACATTAAAATATCACTGTACAATATTAATTCTAAGAAACAGATACCTTTGCTTCCTCAAGCTCCTTATCAGCGGAATTCAGTAACAAATCGTTTTCTTCTTCCAGCTGCTCAGACGGTTTGGCAATTACAGCAAGTTCTTTACACAGATGATCATTTTTACAGGTCAGCCTATCCACTTGACTTTCAACCACTTGCTTCTTACCAAGCAGTTGTATGACATGTTGCCTTAGCTCATGGCTTATCTTCTTCAGATCTTCAGTCTATGAGGACAAGGAGGAATAAAATTTACTTCACCTTGAAGGATCTGCAGGGACTGTTTCGTAATAAAAGGCCTGGCCTCAACTTTCCAACAGCCTTACTTACCACGGTTCTATTAGATCTAAGGAGAGCCCTTCAATCGTCCTCTCTGAGATGGGCCCATACATACTAAAGGCTAGCAGAAATGTAGCAGACCAGTTATTAATATTAATTCATCAATTAATTAATATAGCATTAATAATTTCCCTGAAACAATTTTGTCTTAAAAAAATATATATATATATGGCCTTTCTCTAACTATTTCGGCAAGTATCAACTTACCTTTAACATCTCAGTTTAAAGGAGCATCACTTCCTCATACAGCTTTTCAATTTTCTGAGTCCTCAGATTTCTAAAATCCCAGTCTAATCAAGAAATGAACACACTGTGATGCAGAAAGTCCCTTGTTTACACAGGCTGATCCCGTAATGCATGAAAAAATCAGTATCTCGATACTGAGTTCTGTGATGTTGACTTGATTCTAGTAACCAAAGGCTTTTCTTCAGGTACTACCAGCAGTGTAAAAAATACATTTCAAATTATTTAGAAAGATGTGAAAGATGCTTTGAGAAAAAAAGCTTTCTGGGTGGGCTCTGTCATGTGACATTCTGTAGCTTTTAGTTTTACCGCTTCTGTTCAATGGGTATGCGAATATATTAAGAGAGTCAGTGAACAAAATATGAATTGATTTTCATTATAATTTTATTTTTTATGTTTTCATCAAACCTGATCCAGCTAATGATACGAAATTAATAACTATGCACAGTCACAAACCTAGAAACATGGTAATTACTGAGTAGTTGAGTGGAAAAGTAGCTTTAAAAAGAAAAAACACAGAAAGCATGCACAAAGAGCAGTACGAAAAGCATGCTTTTTCCCATGCCTTTTAGCATGAAAGCTAAGTCCTGCTCTGCATTTGAACATCCATTACACAAACAACACTTACAATGACAGGCCTAAAGTAACTGACTACACCAAAAGCATTTGCATTGCTCCATACAACCAATTTGTACCATTCTCCCCCTTCACCTTCACTTGGAAAAAACAAGAAAGTTCTGGCACACACTCAGAGCTGCCATGTTTAGAATACAAAGTTAAGGATTCTTCATGGAAAATATCTTTTTAGCAATTTAGTCTCCTTTATGCAGCAGGAATTGTAATTTGAGTGCATTAACTAATTGCAATTGTGTACATGATGCTATTATGATGAAAGCGCTAAGCAGACAAAATTACTGATCCCTTAAAGCTTTATAGACTCAAAACCCAATCCTACACTATCAACAAAACCTCTTAGCCAACAAAAATCGTAAAGTATAAACAACCTTTGCTCCTATCATGTCTTTGCACTCTGCTCTAGCTTATGACAGCCTGTTCCAGTAACATAAACCAGGGAGGAGAACAGTACCATTTATTTACTTCCTAGCCAAAAAAAGGATGGAGAATAGCATTATTATTATTATTATTATTATTATTATTATTATTATTGCTATAACTAAACAGAGGAAATATATGTTAATAAGAAACATGGACATGGTGCAAATTATCTCCACCTATCAGCATCTTCTCAAATACCAAGCGTGGCCAGAAACATTTGTAAATGTTCAAATTCCCTTCAATGCAGCTGAACACAGGGATATGAAGCTAGTTAGCACCAACTCATAGTACTGCAGCCTATGATTCCTCAGAAATCCACAAACACTTTGGAATAAAAGAAAGGAGAGAAAGACAGACTGCTCTCTGGCAACTTTCTAAGAATAAGCATGATAAGGTAAGGCCGTTGGAGCGAGTCCCTCAGTGAAAGATGAAAGAGCCAGCGAGACGCGGAGAGTGGCAAGCACCCCAGTGCCTTGCAGTGCTATTCAATACCTGCCAGTCCACTGTGACTGTAATACAGAAAGAAGCCCACAGATCTAGCAATGGAACGCAAACATTCACTTGTTCACCAACAGCAAGTTCTTCAGCACCACCACCATGACCACAACAGCTTCTGTCCATACCTATATTCAAGAGTTTCAAGGAAATTTAGGGCAGCTTGTTCACTGCGTTATTTCACTACCACATACAACCTCATCTGATTCAAATCTCAGTCACCAACCATCAGTCTGACCATTAAGCCTCAAAGTGTTTATGAGCAGCAACCTAAGTGGTGGCTTTGTTTATAAGTACGATTCAGCTGACAATTTTGGGTATCTACAAAGAGATTTCTAGAATGTGATTTGCGTGATCCATTTTAGACATTCCTAGCTCTCCTAAACTCAAATCCTCTCCTTTCCTACCTTTGGGAGGAATAAAAACCAGTGTCATTACTTCAAGTGTTTTGACATGTCATTTTTACACTTGGTGATAAACCATGTAGTTTGATCTGCTCTTACAGAGGCTTACCTTCAGGCAACTTGAAGGTGAAACTTTATTCATGAAAGTCAGTGACAAAACTTGTGGGATCCAACCACAGGCGTGCAAAAACCCCACCAAACCTGAACTATTCACGCTCAATTATTTAATTCAGAATGACTTGCAGCAGAGACTGGATATGCAGACCACATTCAGGTCCCTCTTCATATTATGAAGGGCCCCCTTTGTAAATCCACATTGATTACTCACAGTCACCTTCTTGTCCTTAACACGTTTCAAAACGCATTCCAGGATTATTTGCTCCATACCTTCCCAAGCAAAGGGACAAGACTGACCAGCCTGTAGTTCCCCAGATCCTCCTTTCCACCCTTCTTGAAAGCACGAGTGACATTTACTTTCCTGCCATCCTCTGAAAACTCTCATGGTTGCCACAACCTTTCAAAGACAATCCAGACCAGAGCAGCTTCACATCACCCAGCTCCCTTAAGTACTCTGTCAGGTCCCATGGACTAGCATATGTCCAGATAGTTTAAATGTTCCCTAATCCGATCCTCTTCCATCAAGAAAAAGTCTTCCTCACTTGAGACTTTCCCTCCGATCTCAGAGACCTGGGATTCACAAATGCCGGTCCTACCAGTAAAGACAGAGGCAAAGACTTGACTATCTCGGACTTTTCCGTGTCCTTTGTCATCAGGTCCCCTACCCTATTCAGCAGTGGGCACATTTTCCCTAGACTTCTTTTTGCTGCTGATGTATCTGTAGAGGCCCTTGTTGTTGCCCTTCACATCCTTCACCAAATTCAGCTCTAGCTGGATTTTGGCTTTCCCCATCTCTGCATGCTTGGTCAGCACCTCTATATTCCTCCCCAGTCACCCTATCCTGCTTCCACCTCTTGCATGCTACCTTTTATTTTTTTCTTCTTCTTCTTTTTTTTTTTTAATGTTCAAGATTTGTCAGGAGCACCCTGCTTACCCATGAGCCCTCCTGCCACCTTGCCTGATTTCTTGCTCATAGAGATGGACCGGTTTTGAGCCAGTGTGAGGAGGCACTCTGCTTACAAACAAGGAAGAACCGGTAGGAGATGTGAAGGCTGGGGGCAGACTTCACTGCATTGACCACAAGGTGGTGACGTTCAGGATCACGAAAGGCAGGAACAAGGTAAAAAGGATCACAACCTAGATATCAAGGGAGAAGACTTTGACTTCTTCTAGGATTTGCCTGGAAGAATCCCCTGGTAGGCTGTCGTTGATACAAGTGGTCCAGGAGAGCTGGTTGATTTTCAGGGCTTGCCTTCTCCAAGCTCAAAAACGGTCCATCTCTGAGTGACACACCTGTGTCAGGAAGTTGTCATCAGTACACTTCAGAAACCTCCTGAACTGTTTGTGTCCCGCTGTGTTGTTCCTCCAGCGGGACATCAAGACAGTTAAAGTCCCCCATAAGGACCAGGACCTGTGAACATTAGGCTTCTTCCAGCTGTCTGATAAACAGTCTAACGTCCAACTCCCCAAACTCTGGTTGTTTCCCAAGTATTATTTAATAAATACTTGAAGGCGAACCTTGTTGATTTTGCAAAAATAACAGTAGTATTTGCAAAGCCTTAATATTGGTTTTATATTGCAAAACATACTGTCTCCTTTAAAAATAAAGTGTGCGTGAGCGCGTGTATAAATAAGTTTAACAATAAAGCAACGCGGCACACACGTAGCTTTTACTCTAGACTAGCGAATTCTGACCATTTCATGGAAAATGTTTTTCTAGTACAACACGGCCTCATGAGCCTCTCCCCGGGACACTCGCCCCCACCCCAGGGCCGCGCCGCCCGGACGGGCTCCGCTCCGCTGCCCGGCGCGCTGCGGGCTGAGCGCTTCGCCCCGAGGAGCGCGTTCCGGGGGGCGGGCTGGGTGCCCGCGGCCCCCCGCCTCACAC
>VXAA01000548.1:758391-770048 GCA_013399115.1 Anseranas semipalmata
CCCCGCCGCCCCCCTCGCGCTCTGAGGGGGGTGTTTGTGCTTGAACAGGTCTCACATCCGCCAGCATATCAGAAACGGACCCAAGGCGTTCCTAACTGCCCACCCAGTATGCTGCACGCTACGTTTTTAGCAAATTCTGGTTCTGATTAAGAAAAGGAGAGTTGCCTTGGGTAAGCCTACCGTTTTCAACCTGAAAAACAAGGCATATAACAGCTCACGGTATGTTTTTAGTGACACCCCGTGGCAAAATGTGGAAACGACGCGTTGCAAATTTCCAAGAGCTAAGTGCTAAAATGGAAACAAGCGCTCCAGCGTTCTGTTTGTTTCTCAGTAACATCAGAAATCCCACAGGAGGCGTTCATTTCCTCTGACCACCGTTCAAGGGCCCAGGTTCACTTTCGCATTTTACCAACTAACTGCCTCAAAAACTGACTAATAATTGGAAGACAAAATCAACACGAGTTTATGGACAAAGCCCACATGCTTTTTACCCTATGCATTACAGTCACCCCAGTGCAAGGCTGAGCTATTGTCGGTCTAATTTAGCAACAAGTTATGCCCACTTCACACTGCTTAGAATAATTACCAACTTGTTTTTTAATATGATAATACAGCATACTAAGTGCTGGGGCACACATCACATCATGCGCCTTTTAGGGTCTCTCACATGTGGTAGCAGTTTCTTACTTTTCATTTGCCCTACTACACCCACACATTTCTTTTAAGAGTTTGGTAAGGAATGTTCTTGCTCTGAATGATCCAGTTCTTCAGTGGGAAACAATCCCAACCTCACATCTTTAATCTCAGAAGCCTCTCTCCCTTTATCTGCCTTTTTTTCTCCTCCACCTCTCAGGGAATATAGCTACTCTAGAACTGTTTCTTCAATCAGAAGACAAAGTCGATTCAGGCCCCATCATAATCAGTTTTATTGGTAAAGTGAACATATGAAAATTTGGGAATTACATCCCCAAACCCAAACCGCTTCCTAAATGATTTTTCATCTCAATAAGGGTATCAACTTGCTGTTTCTTCCTAAGTCACCTATTTCCAGAACAAGAAACTGCTCTACTTCAAGAGGAATAGCCTACGTGAATTCTCACAACCCACTCTCCCAACCTTTTTGTCTACAATTACTCAACGTCTTGGGACTCTCTTATTGAGGAGGAATGAGAGAGAAAAGTATGCAAGGTATCCTTTATGAATGCATGTACACCAGCAAGAGATATGGATACCACTGGGGATAAAACGTCAACTTGCAGCTCTGAGCATCGGCCCACAGTCTAAATTTAACTACAGATGATAGGTCTTGAAGAAGAATTATGGCCAGGGTCTGGCAGACTCTAAGAACTGCTCTAATTAATACAAATCTGAAGACAATCTGGTGCATACACTGTAACCATCTAGCCTTCGTTCATTTCCAACTTGTTATCAGCTATGCTATCAACATTTAGTCTCTGTATCTTCATGAACGCCATGTATCTGATAAGCCTCTGCGCAGTTGTCTTTACTTGTTCAGTCTGCCTTTGAAGTCATGAAACTTCCAGCATCCAGAACATCCTGTGGCAAGGAATTGCATAGATTGGTCTTGCACAAAGCATCCACTTTTATCTGTTGTGAATCTGCCTTTAGCTGGCATATGATGCTTTCTAGTTACTGCGTTGGGAGTGGCAGTGAAGATCAGCACTGGCCTGTTCTCTTTAATACCACTTACATATTTACAATTTTTTACCATATTCCCTCATTCGGGGTGGTGGTGGTTGTTTTTAAACCAGGCTTAAGAGTATTAACTAACTTAGTTGCACAGCAGCTGACCATTCTTACTTCGTCTCAGCTTTCCGCAGCTGCACCCCGTCCTCGCGGAAGTGTGAGATGCAGCAGCCGCATCCGACGCTCAGAGCCCCAGAGCAGCCCTCTCTCTGGTACCAACCGCCCCCTCAGCTCCCACCCGAGCAGCAAAGCCCGCGTACAGCCCTCAGCAGGGCGCGGCATTTCCAGCCTCCCTCCCCGGCTTCACGCCGGGCGGCAACGGCGCCGGCGGTCCCGTCAGCCCGCTGCAGCCAGCGCCAGCCGCCATTCCGCGCCTGCCCGCGGCGCACGCTCCAACACCTCTAACCCCGGGAAGCGGAAGACATCGAGGAGCGCGCTGAGGGGCCGCCGGCGTTTCTAGCGGCTCCGCACCCGCACCCTCCCCGTCCCGCCGTGAGTAGCGGACTCGCCCCCCCCCCCCCTCCTCGTTCGCGGCTGGTCGGCCGTTGAGGCGGGGGGGGGGGGGGGGGAGGAAGATGGCGGGCTGGGGTGTGCTCACCCTCCCGCCAAGGGGAGGCCGCCTGGCGCCGGCTCTCGGGAGCAGGCGGCGCGGCTGAGGGAGCAGCTGCGCCCGGAGCGAAATGGCGGCTCGGCCGGCCAGCGCCTGGTGCCGGCTTGCGGTGACTTGGCGGGGCGCCGGGGGGCTCCCCTGACCTTTCGGTAGGGAGCCTCAGGCTGCTCCTGGCTGGCTTGTCACTGATCCAGCACGCTCGTGAACTTGTTTCTCTTGTTTTATCAGCTCAATGAAAAAGTATTCATAAAACTATACTGCTGTAGTTCAGTTTAGCAAAATACACAAGGTAAAACTGTATGAGCAAGAATGTATTGAATGAGGGAGAAAATACAGTTTGCTTCCATTTGTTCCTTGGTCTTTCAGGCACCGAAGATAACCAGCTGCAAGGAGAAGCTCCTCTGACAACCCCAGCTTTTATGTTAAGCACATGCCAGGGTTGGAACAGCATCATCAGCCTCAAGAGGAGAAAACTGCCTTGTAACTCAGCAGTTTAAGAGCATTGATACTTTGGGAAGAGCATGACTGCATCATGACTGCAGCTAGTAGTTCCTTGCTGTCACAACAGCGGGTTGTGCATTTGCCACGTTCAACTTTACCAGACCACGTATTCTTTCCATCTACGGTCCAGTTATTAAAAACATGGTACTTCAGTCATCATTCAAGAACTGCCTACAGTTATCCTGCATCCTCAGGACTCCAAAAGCTGGCTTCAGAGGCACAGCTAGTGGAGGACTCATTATCCAGTCTATTTCTAATGACGTTTACCACAATCTAGCAGTGGAAGACTGGATCCACGATCACATGAATTTAGAGAACCGGCAGGTCCTTTTCCTGTGGAGAAATTCCCCAGCTGTGGTAATAGGGAGACATCAGAATCCCTGGCAGGAATGCAACCTCAAGCTAATGAGGCAAAAAAATATAAAACTAGCCAGGAGGAGAAGTGGAGGAGGGACAGTTTACCATGACTTAGGCAATATCAATTTGACTTTCTTCACAACCAGAAAAAAATATGAACGAATGGAAAACTTGAAACTAGTTGTGAAGGCACTGAAAGCCTTACGGCCGCAGTTAAATGTCCATGTCACTGACAGGTATGACATCTTGCTAGATAGGCAATACAAAATCTCAGGTACTGCTGCAAAACTGGGAAGGACAACAGCATATCACCACTGTACCTTACTCTGTAATGCAGATAAGTTTGTTTTATCTGATGTGCTAAAGAGTCCTTATAAAGGACTAAAAAGCAATGCCACTCCCAGTGTGCCTGCCTCAGTGAAAAACCTCTTTGAAGAGGATCCTAGTTTAACTTGTGAGATGCTCCTGGATGCCATTGCTGAAGAGTATGCTATGCAACACCAAATAGATCATCGTATCACCTTAATAAATCCAACTGATGAGACTGTGCTTCCTGGAATTAATAATAAATCTAAAGAACTACAAACCTGGGAATGGGTGTATGGAAAGACACCAAGGTTCAGCGTTAGCACGTGTTTTAACATGGTCTATAAGGATTCTGTTCTTGATGTTAAAGTAGATATGGATATAAAGCATGGAAGAATTGAAGCCTGTAACATTGATTTGCCAGAGCAGTGGCTGCCACCAGCACTGTGCAGTGAACTGGTGAAGAGCCTTACTGGCAGTAAGTTTTGTCCGAATGAAACCACTGCGCTATCAAGCACATTACTAAGAATGTGTCCACAAGATTATGAGTTGCACAGCAAGTGGAATCTGTTGTGTGAGAATATGACGATGTTAATGTGACCTGCATTTTGAAATTATAAATTAAACTTCTGCTGCTTTTTTAGGTAATTTATTGAAAACAAAATTAAAAGATTAATTTCTAGAAGCTTTTTTCTCCTCTTTATTAGCCATCAAAGCTGTTTAATCTTGTGCTTTTGCTTAATATTACCTGCTAGCAATTAGATTTCACTCTGCCTGCAGTGGAGGTTCCCAAGCTGTAGGATGTAAGCCACTGCAATAGGCTGCAGCCCTTTATCACTCCATGCTGACTGACATCATTGCTGCTTAAACCAGGGAAAATGGTGCAGGCATCCCATGTTGGCTCTGTAGCAAAGAAGGTACAAATTGGCTGATAGGGACCAGATGGGGTGGATGGAAAACTGCTGCTGTGCTGCTGCACTGGCTTCTTAGTCTGTATCTCCCTCCTTGCAGTTAGCAGCACGAAGGTCCCTGTACTGTGTGGAGAGGGATGTGTGCCTCCTTTGTAGCTGGCACAATGATGGGAGTCACTGCTGCTATACGTACTGGTACGTAAGCCAAAAGCGGGAATACCTCTTTTACATTAGGAAACACACATGCAAATGCAGAGCAAGGAGAAACAGCTTCCTCGTGTTACTAGCAGAAAACTTGCTACTGGAAGGCAATAGTGAACTGAAAGTGACAGTTTTAGTGTTAAATCATAATAATAGCCCAATATAGAAGTACCATTATGAAAGAAGGGCAGAAGATTTATTTCACTGTTGTTGCGGAATAACTGGAATGCAATTTTGACCAGGTCAGAACAGAAGCAGTTCACCCCGTCGAGGTGCAGGCACATCAAGGAAAGTTCCACCTGCAGCATGATACATAGTACAACCCTCTTTTTCTAGAAGGTTGACAGGAGCAGCAGAACTTGAAAGGAAAGCATGGTGTTCAGAAATGGGGCACAGGGCTCGTTACTGGATGAGGCATGGGTTGTCCTGAAATACCAAGAGCATTTACTGCTTCTGAAGATAAGGGAACTGCAGGAAAATCAGAGCACATAAAGTGGATCGAGAAGTGCCAGTGCCAAGTAGGCAAGAAACAATCTTGCTGTTAATAGGGCAAGATAAAAAAAGACCAGTCCAGTCTAAAGAAAGTAAAGGAGCAATGATGTTTATGTCCTTTGGGCTGTCCTAATAACAATTCTGTGGCATGAAGGAAGAGTCTTTTCCATTCCTCTTTTCCTGCCTTGGTTTCTTAAAGCTCTTCTACTTCTGCTAGTATTTCCAGGAGCAAAATGTTGAATTTGCAGTGCCATGAGTTTAGTCTCACTGTCTTTTTCTTCTGACAAACACTGCTGAGATTAGCAATGGTAACTAATTCAGTAAGAGGCTTAGTCTGCCACCCGACCACAACAGATCGTAATTGTTCTTGAATTTTTGGCAGAAAGCCTACAACGAAGGGAGCTGCCACAGCCTCTGGAGCTTTTTCAGCAGTATCGTCTATGCTGGAATGCCAGTTAAAAACTTCCTTGAGGTAGTCCATGTAGTCTGGAAGGAATTCCCCCTTACTTGTTTATTACAATTACATATTTTGGCCCAGTCTGTTTTTCCTGGGCAGACTTGCTGGGTCGCCTGAAGATGATCTCCAGCTAACCTAAGTTCACTGTTGTTACCTGGAACGCCAGCCAGCTTTATCTGTTAATCACTGCCTGATTTCACGAGGCTTAACAGCTCACAAGAGCTGATTTGTATCAGCCCAACTTGGATTATACCAACTGATAACAGTTTACAATTCTCTAAATTTCTGAGGTTCCTCTCATGTTTGGAAGTTCTTTGACTGTCTTACATCTCCAGGAGTCCCTGGGGCATGAACACTAACCTTACCTCCTGGCCTTGGCGCATGCTGTAAAGGTGCCTGTATCACAGATGCCATCTGACAGCAAGTTCTACCAGTGACTGCAGAAAAATTGGGTATGTCCTGATAATCCGATGATGCTTATGGATCCGCCAGTATTACAGGGGGAGGGCAAGGGAAATCACAAATACCCTCCTTAGGCTCCTTTAGCAATTCTTAGAAGAGCAAAGGATTAGTAGGAATTTGGTGTTTTTCTAACTGTCCCTTAAAATGCTTAATCTTTTGACTTTTCCTGAGGGTCTCTCAAATTTCTGTTTTGGGATTCTGTTTTTCTTTTGGATGCCTCCTTGTGCCAATCAAAAAATGCATGCCACTGAAACCAGGGTACATTAGGCCCTCCATATTCCAAGGTGCACCTCAAGTGCACTGTTTTGTCTAAGCTAAAGGTAAATTCAATAGGAAACTGCTCAGAGTGATTATTCTTGGTCCAGAAACTCTATTTACCTAAATATCCATGGTTTAGGAGAGTAATAAATATACATATAATATACTGAAGTCCCTTTTGGGGGTGCTGGGACTTCCCCTGGTCATCGGGTTCCCATTTTCACTCATTCAGGGAGACAAAGGACATCAGACTGCAGTTGCCACTGCCAAGGTGACAGTCCAACCTGACAATAACCAGAGACTTAAAGGAAGAGACATAAGGCACATGAGGACCATTTCAGAGTTGGCCACAACCCAGCTCTTCATTCCACACTCATACCCTGTTCATAAACAAACCAGACTTTCCTGACCTACCTCTCCTAGATTTTACCAGAAATACAATTGCCCTTCTCCTTTTTATTTTACCAGAAATGCAATTACCTTTCCCTCTTTTAGCTGCCACCAGGAGGCACAGCCCTGACTGCACAATCGAGGCAATGACCTGACTACATACTTGTGGCACCACAGAAGATCATGGCCTGAAATCAGTAAAATGATTGCAAAACCTGTGCTCTTACATTGCTCTGATAAAATAAATCCTGAAGAGGCTAACTGGTTTTTATTTTCCATTCATCAATTCCCATTCCTCTTCATACATTGTTCCTACTGACAATTAAAAGAACTATGCAGGGATAAAGGACTTAGAAGTAAAAATTGCAGTGCAAGGCCAACTAGTATGTCACTGAAGGCTCAGTTATACATATGTACAGATACTGCATGTCCACATGGTCTGGAAGGAAATCAGTAGCCTTAACTTCTGATTTTACAATTAGAAAACAGAAAAAGTTCTAGCAATGAAGAGAGGGAAGACCAGGGTTGCCTCTCGTGGTATCGGTACAGGACCACATCCCTGAGGCTTACTAGTGGAACAGAGAAGCATGTTGTATTACAAGATGCAGAAAGCAAAAGGAACCTATCAGTCCCAAGTTGAAAAGATGTGGATTACCAATTAAGTACTAGAATTTAAAGTTGATCTAAAGTATTGACAGTGGCTTTTCATTTAGCCCCTGTATATTTGAAATGGCTGGACTAGACCAAAACATACAAAGCTTCACATTCAGGGTGTTAATGTATTCACAACGAACTTTCTTCCATAAAAATAGGTGATCGCTGGGGCATTACCTGGCTTCTTGGAGTTGCCCTCTGCAGGGCAGAAGATAATTTAAACAGATGACTAAAACTACAAATAATAAAAAATAACCTTTATTCACATTAAAAATAGGCATATATTATACACAATTGAATAAAATTGACGACAGTGACTAGACACATTATCACAGCAGCAAGACGGGGAGCTTCTATGGAATGTTAGGGAGACCAACCGACAGCATACAACTTTTGTGGCACACAAGTTATTCTTTTTCTGATTTAACACTGAAAAGCTGAGACATTATTATGCAAAAGGATAAAGAAGGCAGACCATTGGCAAACTGTCACCCAGAAAACAAGGCAAAGACCATCTGTTGATAGCCGTGAAAGAGATTTGTTGTGCTAGAGGCAAGACTAAAAGAATAGCAGCATTTGATGATGCAAGGTAAAAGAGGAGTAAAGCAAATTAAAAAAAAAAAGGATAATGGAATACACCAGCCATTGGGAAAAAGAAACATAGGAGAGCGAAAAAGTTCTAGCAACGTGCAAGAGAAGGAGGACCAGGGATGCCTCCTGTGGTATTGGTACAGGACCACATCACTGGGGGCTTAGAACTAGAATAGAGAGGCATATTGTATTAAAAGACACAGAAAGCATAAGGCACCTGTCAGTCCTGAGGTTGAAAATTTTTTATGGGACGTGCAAAAGAGGCCACTGCCTGTTCTGCATGTCAGAATGTGCAACTTTGCCAGCAATGGTCAAAAAATCTTCTTTTAGGAGAAAAAGCAGCAGCAGCTCAGGTGATAACTTCTGGTTTCCAGAGAGGAAGGGAAGACAAGAAAAGTTTTTTGTGATTTTTTTCAATTAGCATATTCCTTAGGATCACTATTAACAAGAAAGTTTTGGGGTATCGAACTTCTGGAATAATTTAAAAATCAGTTATTACTTTTTTTAGGGGACTAAGTAGCAGGACAATAGTTCATTGCAGTTCAGACTGCAATAGGAGGACAGACATTAAACTTGCAAGTCAGGGAAAGACTGGGAGAGGATCATACACTTTTCCATGCCTAGTACAAAGGATGGAAATCAGGCATATGACAATGCAGCAAGGAATAAAAGAACATATAGGAGTAATAGTGAAAAGAATACAGCTAGAACATTGTTTGCATCCTTTCCAGCCCCAAATCCATCATTCAGAGAGACATACAAGAAGACTCTAAAATGTCTACATACTGAACATTACAATGTTTGCATGCAAGGAGCTTAGAGAATGGAATGCTAAATTTGGGGTTACTTGTAGTCTGTGAAATCAGTTATTATTGGATTGACTAAAACACAGCAGAACAGTAGTCATGACTAGAATACAGGAATTAAAGGAAATACATAGGCTGCTGATAAAAAAGGACATATGGGTTGAAGTGGTACCCCAGCATCAGAAGTTTGTGTAGTGGTCAATTAAAGATACAAACCCCAAAATTTGCTCAAGACAAACAAAATTAATAGTAAAAGTAGAAATGACAGAAAAGAGGCCTTTGAGAGACAGTATTGAAGTATAATATAAAGCCCCTTCTCCATAAACTCAAATTTAGACATGGATTGTATTCTTTAAGATTATAGGACAAATAAGCACAGTGGGGGAATTGTACAACTGTATTTTCTCAGAGTGGAAAGGCAGAAATATTCTTAAACCTATAGATTATAAAAGGAGTGCTGGACAAAGTACCTATTATGGACTTGTTTCTGATGGTAAACAGCTGGACCCAAGTGGTATCTTCCAGTCATAATTGCATTTTTATGCTTATAAAAACACTCATTAAAAGTAGTGATCACATTTTCTTCGTATGTTTAGTATGAAAGACGTCCACTGTTGTTTCATGACAAGGTCGCAAGTCAAAGTCACAGTATCCAATGCTGAAACGACCCTACAGAAATTGACAGAATTGACATACTGTAGAATAGCTTGTTCTGTTACCCATAAGTAACAAAAAAAGAGTTCAAAGTATTTTTACCTGTGGTTTCTTAAAATAATCAAGACCCCTTCCAATCTTAATCATCCATCCATTGTTGAATCTGTTACAAAATTCACAAATTTGAAAACCATGGTTACATTAGCACATTGAATAAAAAATCCAGTTATATCCACATGACTTAAAAGCTCCTTGTTTCAGTCACAATTATTTGCTAGCATAGCTGATACCTGTATGAACCATGGAACTGTCTGTTAAAAACAAAAAAACAACAAAAAAAAACCGCAACATCTAATATTGTGTTCAATTAGAACACAATATGAAATTGTGGAGGTGTGAAGGACTAACTTTATCCAGAGAGGGCTGCTGCCTTCCACTTTGCTAACTACAGCTTTAATTAGAAATGATCTCAGAAGTTAGGGTTAGGTAGTATTTTGGCTTTAAATAACTGGCATTCAGTGATTTTTTATATCACCCACCTAATTTCTCGATCATGCATTGAAGATGAAAATGCAACATTCAGTGTTACTCCATAATTGCTCAATGATTGTTTTATTTCTTCCAAGCCACTTGTCTGTTGATTCCTCCCACTGCCCTGATAAAAGTAAAAATAGATTTTTTTTTTTTTTAAACCACATATTCTACTTTTGGTCACCTCTTCCTCAAATCCTTAACAAAACTTTTTTATTAATAATTTAAACTCAAAGAAAGTAACTTGGATGAGGGTAGATGTGCATTTTCATGGACAGGATAAGAAGCAGAGAGATTACAGGCACACACACTAAGGGATGTGGAGGAAGAGCTCACACAGCCCCTCAAAAATAGATATAGATTACTATTTGAGCAAGATTAAATGCAGAGGTAGTTTGAATGGTTTTAGTTCATAGAAGCCTCTAAAATGACAGCTATATAAGTTGTTGGAAAAGGAGAAAAAAAAAAGTATCAACAGATGCTTTGTTTTTGATGACATTTTCCACAACAAAATTTTCACAAAAATCTTTTTAAGATCCTGCTTACCGAGAATTTGTTACGACTTATCAAAAAACTCTGAATGTATGATACTTATGTTCAACTATCACATTTCATTTTTCTCTTAATCTGTGTTTTCTGCTGAAGGCATCAAAGCCTCTCTCTAACAAGTACTTGTAAGTGAGAATAAATTTAAGTTTTATATACATAAATACATGTTGTGTGTGTTTGTGTGGTGTCACCTGAGAACGGAGAAACAGAAACCAAAATCTAGACACTTACTTCATCATAGGAAGTGAGGAGGTGGATCGTTTTCACTTTGCATGGCCCCTTAATCAGCATCTCACAGAACCGTAGGAAATTATACAACTGTAAAAGTTTAGTTTGATTTAGTAACTTGGATTTTTTTAGCAGTTACATGTATATGCTACACTGAATGTCTACTTGCCTGATGAACATGCCTGATGTACGGGTCCTCCACCCAAACTTCAGAAACTATCTCAGTCAGATACTCTTGGAAAAGCTTTTCGTAGCTGTAACCTGTTGCATTTTCCTCTATCCTAATTTGCTTATGGTATTTACCATCTGAAAAAAAAAAAGTATCTTTTTTCAGTAAAGACCATGACAGAATTCCTACGTTAACCACCTTGCCCACGTTACGCCAGGCATTTAAACGCGAGCAGGTCGATCGCAGCTCCACACCTTGTTTCTCTTTTTCAATATGCTTTTTAATGTCTTCAGCCCTGGTCATGTACTCGGATATTTTCTGCCGGTAACGCTGCTTTTTTGCCTCATCCTTCGTGCCTGCGAATCAAAACCGCACAGGTGAGTTCTCTCCGAGCCGGGGCCGAGCCAGCCCTCAGCCTCCCGGGCACCGGCACCTCACGGCGCCGCTTCGTCCCCTGAGGGGAGAGGGGACCGGGACCGGCCCCAGGCAGCACACACCGCTCGCCTTTCCTCAGGACCACCGCGGCCGGCGGTCTCCGAGAGAGCCGCGTGGGGAAGGGAGTTTAGCAACCCCCACACGCGGCTTTATTCGCGGCTGCACAGCCGCCCCTCGCCCGCTCCCCGCCGCCGCGCCCGGTACCTTTCACCACCTGCAGCAGCAGGTCGATGCCCTCCTGGTAGCACACCAGCGACTCCTGGAACCGAGACGCCAGGTCCAGCTCCACCGCCCGCTTCACCGTCTCCGCCCCGGCCCGCTCCAGCGCGGCGGTGCCATCGCCCCCCGCCCGCGACATGGGCGCCGCGGAGGGGACGGGGACGGGGAG
>VXAA01000550.1:0-39804 GCA_013399115.1 Anseranas semipalmata
AGTGGAGTAGAGGGAGAAAATCACTTCCCTTGACCTGATGACCACAATTCTATTGATGCAGCCTGGGATATGGTTGGCTTTCTGGGCTGCAAGCACATGCTGCTGGCTCATGTTGAGTTTTTCATCAACCAACACCCGCAAGTCCTTCTCCTCAGGGCTGCTCTCAATCCATTCTCCTCCCAGCCTGTATTTGTGCTTGGGATTGCCCTAACCCAGGTACAGGACCTTGCACTTGGCCTTATTGAACTTCAGGAGGTTCGCACTGGCCCATCTCTCAAGCCTGTCTAGGTCTTTCCGGTTAACAACCCTTCCCTCCAGTGGGAGGGAACACACAGCTTGGTGTCATTGGGAAACTTGCTGAGGGTGCACTCGATCCCACTGTCCATGTCACTGGCAAAGATGTTAAACAGCGCTGGTCCTAATACTGAGACCTGAGAAACACCACTCGTCACTGATCTCCACTTAGACATTGAGCTATTGACCGCAACTCTTTGAGTGTGACCATCCAGCCAATTGCTTACCCACTGAGTGGTCCATCCATCAAATCCATGTCTTTCCAATTGAGAGACAAGGATATCATGCAGGACAGTGTCAAATGCTTTGTACAAGTACAGGTAGATGACATCAGTTGTTCTTCTCCTATCCACCAATGCTGTAACCCCATCCGAGAAGGCCACCAGAATTGTCAGGCACAATCTGCACTTAGTGAAGCCATGTTGGCTGTCACTGATCACAACCTTATTTTCCATGTGCCTTAGCATAGTTTCCAGGAGGATCTGCTCCATGATCTTGCCAGGCACAGAGGTGGGACTGACTGGCCTGTAGTTCCCTGGGTCTTCCTTTCTTCCCTTTTTAAAAATGGGGGTTATGTTTCACCTCTTCCAGTCAGTGGGAGCTTCACCGGACTGCTACAACTTCTCAAATATGATGGACAGCAGCTTAGCAACTTCATCTGCCAATTCCTCAGGACCCTTGGATACATGTCATCAGGTCCCATGAACCTGTTCACCTTCAGGTTCCTTAGATGGTCTTGAACCTGATCTTCTCCAACAGTGGGCAGTTCTTTGTCCTCCCAGTTCCTGCCTTAGCATTCTAGGACTTGGGCTATGTAACTAGAGCTCTTGCCAGTGAAGACTGAGGCAAAAAAGTCACCAAATACATCAGACTTCTCCATAACCCTGGTAAGCAGGTCTCCCATTTGCTTCTGGAGAAGGCCCACAATTTCCCTAGTGTTCCTTTTATCACTGCCGTACCTATAGAAGCCTTTCTTGTTGCCCTTGATGTCCCTGGCCACATTCAATTCTGCTAGGGCTTTAGCTTTCCTAACCTGATCCCTGGCTGAAAACCAGTGTGACACTGTCCCGCATGATATCCTTGTCTCTAAAGTGGAAAGACATGGATTTGATGGATGGACCACTCAGTGGGTAAGCAATTGGCTGGATGGTCACACTCAAAAACCAACAAGCGAAAGGAGCATGAAGTTTGGAAACATGCTCTGAAAGATAGTTTTTCACTACTAAAGTCTGAGAAAACTCTACCATGTACATGTCACATGTATTGATTTTCTCAAAGGGTTGGCTAGAGGCAATTTTTGCCAACATTTACAGCAATTAGAAATGGCATAAATTTTTCCAAAGAAGAATTCAAGTATCCACCTCAAGACTTAGAGTTTTTAAAGTGTCTGAGATCTCTGGTTGTTTTTGTTTGCTTGCTTTTCTTTTCTTTTGAAGCCAGAACATCTAACTTTCCTTTTTCTCTTCTGTGTTAGTTCCAGTGCTACTGTAAGAAAGTTTTCTAAAAAAAAAAAAAAGAAATTTTGAACAAAAATGCAGCTTTAAGTATTTCAGGCCAAGAGGAACAATATGAAGAAATTAAACACATGTAAGAGGATCTTATGGGAGAAATATCAATAAAATTTAATAACTGCTAGCACAGTTATTTGGTATTTACTACAGTAAACTCTTTTAAGTTGTGTCTCTTCCTAAGTATTTATTTGTACAGACAGCATTTGCACAATAAATCCCTTTCATTATTGGAGTCTAAATAAATTTCTGTAATAGAATAAACAAACAAATAATAACAAATGAGGAGTGTGTGGAGAGGAAAACAAATATAATGCCCTGTGATGTTATTTTTAATCTTGTGATATCTAAAATAGTTTTTTAAACAATGCTGTAACATTGAAGAAATATACAAAAATCATTTAAAGGCTGATGAGATTCTAGAGGGTGAATTTTACACAAGTATTCTGTTTGCTGTGGGAGAATCCATCAACGACTATGCAAGCATATTTAAACTTGCAGGGTGGAAAATAACAATATTCAGTGTAAAGGAGCTTACAATGCTTAAAATCATTTTTAATGATAAGATGTAATTGAACTCTATTTTCTGTATTTTAGTTGCACTGCAGACGAGCCTCAATGACCACTTCTGGCATAGATTAGGTTTCCTGTAAAAGATGAGCATCTGAAATTAAGTCAGCAATATCAAATGTTGTAATTTAGTTTTATCCCATTATTAAAGATATAACAAGGATTATATTACATGCTATTATTGCTTTATGTCATATTATAGAACATTATGTTCCATCAGTGTATGAGTAATCTGTATCAGGAAAAGACATAGTAATGGTAATGTACAGCTGGGCAAGAGACCAGCTTTAGGAATTTCTTGAAGGCCAAAACTGTATAAAGAAATTTTTGACAGCTGGAAAAAAATGCAAAAGAAATATTCAGGTATATATAACAGTAAACAATTTTCCTCATTTTCATCATTTTTTGAAAGGGTAACAAAAGAAAGCTTTCACAGACTCAAACCTTGGATTTGTTTTTACTTTACAAATCATTTTATGGAAGCACAGAATGCAGAACTGAGCTAATGAAATGTTTTAACTGACTACTCAGTTGGGTCCTTCTCTTACACTTTATAAAACGTGCTCTTACAAACAGCCTTCCCTGCCAGGATACTATTAAATCACTGAAAGAAACCACACATACTGGGAAAAGAGAAATGGAAGGGAAAAGGAAATTTAAGGTAAAATAAAAGAAAATAAAGATGAATTTGTGAGATGCACATTACTAAGACAACTCTTCTTGGAACTTATTCCTGCAATACAAAAAGCAGTCAAAGGACAAACTCTGATAAGGAATATTTGACAACTTCCTCCATGGAATATTTGGCTTTATAAATGCTGATTGTATTTAGGGATAGAAAGTTAGAAATTATTTTGATTAAAGTTACCCATGTTAGAAATTAAATAATACAGCTTTAAGCTGAAAAATATGAATACCTTCATTATTACAAACCCTGAACACAGCTAGAAATACAAGTTTTAGATTCATAGTGAATAAGCTTTTATTTGATAAGAGACTACTTAACCTTAACTGTTTATGGAATTCTTTCTCACTGGAGTTATTCAAAATTAATATAAAGAAAACAGATTATATATATTAATGAGCTACCAGTCTCCAGATCTGTCAGAAGTATGACTAGGAACTAGGAATACCAATTACTGTAGACATCAGCCCCAGGGACAAAGTGTCAGCATTTAATATAACTGAGCTCAAAGAGAATCTAATATTTTAACCTTTCTCATATTTATGCTTACAACAAAAGTTTGAAGAGTTATTGGGTGAGACTTGAAACAGAAAGGGCAGGTGATAAAGCAGTGCCCAGCTGTATATCAAATGGTGTCAATTGGACATGTATTTTTAGCCCCCTGTATACTATACTGGGCCTGATTTACTAACTAAAATGAGATATTTAGTGACATTTTGGACTCGCTGCAGTATACATGGCTTTTTCATGTGGCCAACAGCTCTGATGCAAGTCCACCAGAAGACCCAGTTCAGGAGTGGCATCCAAAGGCCAGATGGGGTACCTCAGGTTTAGACAGCTGAACCAGCCCTGTATGTTACAAGAAGAAAACTAAAACTGACTACAGAAGGGAATTGAATTTCATCCCTGCTTCCCTTCCTGTCTGTAACAGGAGATTAATGAAGATAAACCACTAAGAAACATGCTGGCACTTAGAGGGTCATCAAGAACTCTATTGTTCTAAAAACATTCATAAACTGGGATTTTTTTTTTTTCCTGTTGTAACTGAAACACAGTTTACATTGAAAGTAAAATTATGTAAGAATATACATATTATATGTTCTTGAGGTATGCTGGCAGATGGCCAGCCCTGGCCTAAAGTTAATCTAACAGTTTCAAGCTGAGAAATCTCAGCTTCTTCAGCTGAGAAATCATTCTCACGGGAAGGGGAAAAGTAGCTCGTTGACCCCAACCTAAACTGATAGGAGTTTAATTATTCTTTTAGTCTAGAAACACAATAAAACAAGACATGTGAAAGAGGACAACTAGAAACTCCCTTTGAGCAAAGAATTTCAAGAGATAACAGGAGAGGGGGCAGGCTCACAGGGGTCTCTAAGACCAAAATTACTACATAAGGCCATAAATATCAACAAAATTGAGGTCCATAGAGGAAGATTAAAATGCAGATGAATTGTTGCTATAGGAAGGGGAGCAAGGGAGGAAAAGATAATGGAAACTATGTAATCAGAGCTATTCAGTGACCTTCCCACCAGGTAGACCTGCACCTGATCAAAGCAGCTTGGAGCAGAAAAATAAACCTATTAACCATACTAAAATGTGCCTATCTTGCTTCTACAGTTGAAGGGTCTGCAATGCTCTCACCCTGATGTTGACAAGTGGACACCCTGGAGGAGACAGTGGATAGATCAAACTTTCTATAACAAAACACCCATTTCCCTTTTTTTCTTTTTTTCTTTTTTTCTTTTTTTCTTTCTTTTTTCTTTTTTTTAATCTTTAAAGAAAAGGATAAATTTGGTAAAATTACTAGATTTGTAAAGATGACTAGTTTAAATATAACAACTTACAGGTTGCTAAAAGAAATAAAAGTCAAATCCAACCAGTACCACCAAAACTATCTGGTCAGCATAGCTGAAATTTTGAAAAAAATACTAACTCCTCTGTGTGAGGTAAGTAAGGGATGAGACCTGCTGCTTGAGAGGTTTCATTCAGACAGAGGAGAAAGTTCACAGGTGCAAATATCTCTGTAACTATGACAACAGTCAGAAGCTCATCTGGGGAAGTAAGAGCTTGGCTACTATCACTGCCTCCAGCAAAATTAGTCTCAAAGCTGAGTGAAGAACTGATTTTTAAAAACTGTATTTGTTGCACATCCAAAAGTATTTCAAACCAATTCAGAGTAAAAATTAATCAAATTTTCAGTGAAAAGGCTAGATAAAAATGCTTTAGGTCTTTTTATTTTTTTTTCCTGCATCAAAGGAAACATTGTCTCTTGATCTTCAACATTTGAATGTTTTTGAAAAAAAAAAAAAAAGATCAAAATAATCGACATTCACAAAAAAAAAAATAAATTTTGCCTTTTGTTTTTCCTGGTATAAATTAATCTATGTGTATTTTAAGAGTTAGTTTTAATTTTGCAAAATACATATTTTTTCAGTGAAAAAAAAATCTGAGGTTTTCCCGTATTTTCAGCCTGAAGTGTATTTGTTGTTCACAAAACTGCAGGAAGAACTTAATTCCCCCACCCTAACCCCCATTGAAAAACCACCATTTCTTTTTCACTTATTGTTTGTTCCACTTTCAGATGATGTAGCTTAAACTGGATTCAGTGACAGTCAGACAAAAGAAAAGTACTCAAGAAAGTAATGCACCTTACTTCTGTCTTCATAGATCTGCAACTAAGTAACAAATAAGTATGTATATTAAAATAACCTGACATTATTTTTAAAGAGATTAGTTGCAAAGAGAGAGAGACTGGTTTGTAAGTTTCATTATAAATATGATTTAATGTTTCCTAATTTGTGGTTTAAATTTGCTACATGCTAACAGTTTTATTTTGGATGTCTGTGATAAATATGCATCTGCTATCAAATGTCAGAAACCCATTTAATCAATCTCTTTACAATTGTAAAAAGAGACTGTAAGCTGTAAAAGAGGACTGTTTTCCTAATACCACAGATAAGCTGTTTTATGATAATTTCTTAATTTAAGGGTTTCTTATGGTGTTTTATTTTAAACAAGAAAAAGTGCTTGTTTAATTAAAAATTCACCGGACGTTTCATGAATGTGCCTCAGTCAGTCTTATGTAAAGAAAAAGTGACATACAAGTCGTGATGTGTGTGTATGTGTGTATATGCAACATATATTTAGAAGCTATAATTATTACCAAAATGTTACAGCTAGAAATGTATTTTGCTATTTTAAGAGCAAAAATAATTAAAAACAAAAAAACTCCACAAAACCAATGTTTTTTTGAAAAAACTTGCTTCCTATTTAGAAACCTCTCATGAAAAAAGGCAGTCAAATAGTGTACCTTGTTTGGGGTTTATAATTGACATTGCTCTGTGTACCAATAAACAAGATAATAATCACTATGGCTAAATGTTGTGAAAGCTATTTTACCATTAGGGTTAAGATCATGATCTCCTCTTGCTTTATCTAAATGCATAGGCCCGTTGATTTGCAGCATTTGAACTCTGTGCTTAGATTTGCAGCCCATTCAGAAGGTGGGGACAGGAACTCATTTGCTAGAGATGAGGGTCTCCAAGCAAGACATACTCTCTGTGAAGAATTTAAATATCACCATGATTAATGTACAAACAGGCATGTACATATATATATAAGTTTCACTTATAAACTATGTATTTGTAGCATTGTCCAGCTAGACAGAAATTATTATATATATGTGCATATATCAAATATATAGCAATATATATATAGCAAATATACATTTGTCCCTGGGCACCACTGAAATAAGCATGAGTCTGTCTTCATTGCTTCCTCCCTTCAGGTATTTTATAGATATTGAAAAAATTCCCCCTGAGCCTCCTCTTCTCCAGGCTGAACAGCTGCAACTCTCTCAGCCTCTCCTCATAGGAGAGGTGCTCCAATTACTTGGTCGTCTTGGTGGCCCTCTGTTGAACTTTTTCCAGTATGCCTAGGTCCCTCTTGTACCGGGGGGGCTAGAACTGGACACAGTACTCCAGCTGCAGCTTCACCAATGCTGAGTAGAGGGGAAGGATCACCTTTCTTGACCCGCTGGTGATACTTTGCCTGATGCAGCCAAGAATACCATTAGCCTTCTTAGCAGCAAGGGCACAATGTTCAATTTGGTGTCTACCAGGACTCCAAGGCCCTTTTCTGCAGAGCTGCTTTCCAGCTGGATGGCCCCCAGCATGTCCTGGTGCCTGGGGTTTTTCCTCCCCAGGTGCAGGACTCTGCACTTCTCCTTGTTGAACTTCATAAGATTTTTGCCAGCCCACCGCTCCAGCCTGTCAAGGTCCCTTTGGATGGCTGCGCAGTCCTCTGGTGAGTCAGCCACTCCCCCCAGTTTCATCCATGAATTTACCAAGGGTGCACCCTACCCCACCATCCAGATAATGAAGTTGTTAAACAGGATTGGACCCCTGGNCCAGCCCAGCGCTCCAGCCTGTCAAGGTCCCTTTGGATGGCTGCGCAGTCCTCTGGTGAGTCAGCCACTCCCCCCAGTTTCATCCATGAATTTACCAAGGGTGCACCCTACCCCACCATCCAGATAATGAAGTTGTTAAACAGGATTGGACCCCTGGGGTACTCCACTAGTTACTGGCCTCCAACTAGACTTTGCACCACTGACCACTACCCTCTGTGTCTGGCTGTTCAGCCAGCATTTGATCAACCTCACTGTCTGCTCATCCAGGCCATACTTTAACAGCTTCTTTATGAGGATCTTATGGGGAACAGTGTCAAAGACCTTACTGAAGTCCAGGAAGACAATAACCACTGCTCTCCAGTGGTTATTGAGTGGTATCTCATCCATCAGGCTGGTGGTTTCATTACAGAAATTTGTCAGGTTGGTGAGGCTTGATTTCTTCTCCTTCATGTGCCTTGAAATGGTTTCCATCACCTTTGCAGTGATTGAAAGAAGGCTGTCCGGCCTGTAGTTCCCTGGGTCCTCCTTCTTGCCATTTTTGAAGATAGGAGTGACATTTACTTTCCTCCAGTCTTCAGGCATTTCTCCCAGTTGCCACAATTGAGCAAAGATTATAGAGCGTGGCCTCGCAATCACATCTGCCAACTCCCTCAGCACTTGTGGGTGCATCCCATCATGGGCCCATGGGCTTGTGAATGTCCAGTTTGTTCAGTATTCCCTGGCCTGATCCTCTTCCACCAAGGGTACATCTTCCTTGCTCCAGCCATTCCATCTGGCCTTTGGGACCTGGGATTCCCNTATATTTAGAAGCTATAATTATTACCAAAATGTTACAGCTAGAAATGTATTTTGCTATTTTAAGAGCAAAAATAATTAAAAACAAAAAAACTCCACAAAACCAATGTTTTTTTGAAAAAACTTGCTTCCTATTTAGAAACCTCTCATGAAAAAAGGCAGTCAAATAGTGTACCTTGTTTGGGGTTTATAATTGACATTGCTCTGTGTACCAATAAACAAGATAATAATCACTATGGCTAAATGTTGTGAAAGCTATTTTACCATTAGGGTTAAGATCATGATCTCCTCTTGCTTTATCTAAATGCATAGGCCCGTTGATTTGCAGCATTTGAACTCTGTGCTTAGATTTGCAGCCCATTCAGAAGGTGGGGACAGGAACTCATTTGCTAGAGATGAGGGTCTCCAAGCAAGACATACTCTCTGTGAAGAATTTAAATATCACCATGATTAATGTACAAACAGGCATGTACATATATATATGTTTCACTTATAAACTATGTATTTGTAGCATTGTCCAGCTAGACAGAAATTATTATATATATGTGCATATATCAAATATATAGCAATATATATATAGCAAATATACATTTGTCCCTGGGCACCACTGAAATAAGCATGAGTCTGTCTTCATTGCTTCCTCCCTTCAGGTATTTTATAGATATTGAAAAAATTCCCCCTGAGCCTCCTCTTCTCCAGGCTGAACAGCTGCAACTCTCTCAGCCTCTCCTCATAGGAGAGGTGCTCCAATTACTTGGTCGTCTTGGTGGCCCTCTGTTGAACTTTTTCCAGTATGCCTAGGTCCCTCTTGTACCCGGGGGGCTAGAACTGGACACAGTACTCCAGCTGCGGCTTCACCAATGCTGAGTAGAGGGGAAGGATCACCTTTCTTGACCCGCTGGTGATACTTTGCCTGATGCAGCCAAGAATACCATTAGCCTTCTTAGCAGCAAGGGCACAATGTTCAATTTGGTGTCTACCAGGACTCCAAGGCCCTTTTCTGCAGAGCTGCTTTCCAGCTGGATGGCCCCCAGCATGTCCTGGTGCCTGGGGTTTTTCCTCCCCAGGTGCAGGACTCTGCACTTCTCCTTGTTGAACTTCATAAGATTTTTGCCAGCCCACCGCTCCAGCCTGTCAAGGTCCCTTTGGATGGCTGCGCAGTCCTCTGGTGAGTCAGCCACTCCCCCCAGTTTCATCCATGAATTTACCAAGGGTGCACCCTACCCCACCATCCAGATAATGAAGTTGTTAAACAGGATTGGACCCCTGGGGTACTCCACTAGTTACTGGCCTCCAACTAGACTTTGCACCACTGACCACTACCCTCTGTGTCTGGCTGTTCAGCCAGCATTTGATCAACCTCACTGTCTGCTCATCCAGGCCATACTTTAACAGCTTCTTTATGAGGATCTTATGGGGAACAGTGTCAAAGGCCTTACTGAAGTCCAGGAAGACAATAACCACTGCTCTCCAGTGGTTATTGAGTGGTATCTCATCCATCAGGCTGGTGGTTTCATTACAGAAATTTGTCAGGTTGGTGAGGCTTGATTTCTTCTCCTTCATGTGCCTTGAAATGGTTTCCATCACCTTTGCAGTGATTGAAAGAAGGCTGTCCGGCCTGTAGTTCCCTGGGTCCTCCTTCTTGCCATTTTTGAAGATAGGAGTGACATTTACTTTCCTCCAGTCTTCAGGCATTTCTCCCAGTTGCCACAATTGAGCAAAGATTATAGAGCGTGGCCTCGCAATCACATCTGCCAACTCCCTCAGCACTTGTGGGTGCATCCCATCATGGGCCCATGGGCTTGTGAATGTCCAGTTTGTTCAGTATTCCCTGGCCTGATCCTCTTCCACCAAGGGTACATCTTCCTTGCTCCAGCCATTCCATCTGGCCTTTGGGACCTGGGATTCCCAAAAGCCAGTCTTGCTGGCAAAGATTGAGGCAAAGAAGGCATTCAGTACCTCGGCCTTTTTACTCTCCTGGGTAACCAGGTCTCCTGTTTCCTTCAGGAGAGAGCTCACATTTTCCCTAGTCTTCCTTTTATCACTGATGTACTTGTAGAAGCCCTTCTTGTTGCCCTTGATGTCCTTGGCCAGATTCAATACTATCTGAGCTTTAGGTTTCCTAACCTGATCCCTAGCTGCTTGGACAGTGTCTCTGCATTCCTCCCATGCTACCTGTCCTTGCTTCCACCCTCTGTAGGCTGCCTTTTTGTGGTTGAGTTTGTCCAGCAGCTCCTTGTTCATACATGCAGGCCTCCTGTTGTTTTTGCCTGACTTCCTCTTTGTTGGGATGAATCACTCCTGAGCTTGGAGAAGGTGATCCTTGAATATTAACCAGCTTTCTTGGGCCCCTCTTCCCTCCAGGGCTTTATTCCATGGTACTCTACCAAGCAGATCCCTGAAGAGGTTAAACTCTGTTCTCTGATCCCTGATGTCCAGGGTAGTGAGATTGCCGTGCGCCCTCCTTGCTGCCCTAAGGATCTTGAACTCCACCATTTCATGGTCACTACAGCCAAGATTACCTTTGACCTTCACATTCCCTTCAAACTTCTCCTTGTTGGTGAGAAGGAGGTGCAGCATGGCACATCTCCTCTTTGGCTCCTCTATCACTTGGAGAAGGAAGTTATCATGAATGCATTCCAGGAACCTCCTGGATTGCCCATGCCTTTCTGTGTTGTCCCTCCAGCAGTTATCAGGGTGGTTGATGTCCCCCATGAGGACCAAGGCTTGTGAACGTGAGGCTGCTCTTATCTGTCTATAGACGGCCTCATCTGCTTGTTCTTCCTGGTCAGGTGTCCCATAGCATATTATAGCAGACTCCTACTATAACATCACCTAGTCCTGTCTTCCCTTTAATTCTTACACATAAGGTCTTAGTCGGCTCCTCATCCATCCCCAGGCAGAGCTCCATGCACTCCATCTGGTCATTGACATCAAAGGCAACACACCCTTGTCTCTCCTGCCTGTCCTTCCTGAAAAGCCCGTATCCTTCCATTCCAACAATTCAGTCATGGGAACTATCACACCACATTTCTGTGATGCAAATAAGATCATAGACCTGCAGGCGTGTGCATATCTCTAACTCCTCTTGTTTGTTCTCCATGCTACACGCATTTGCAGGGAGGCATTTAAATCTGGCCCCTGATGAGACTGTTTTATTGGCTAGAGTGGCTGGGATTCTTTTGTGCTGCTCTTCAGGTCCTCTCTTGCTGATCTCTGATCCCTTTCCCGTATCTGGGCATCTATTGCTGGCACAGATAAGAGTCAGGTGGCTTGAGGTTCCCCTTTCCTGGCAACTTCAGTTTAAAGCTCTCTTCACCAGCTTGGCAAGCTTGTAGCCGAAGATGCTTTTCCCCTCCTCTGGCAGATGGACCTTATTAGTCCACAGTAGACCAGGTTTCTCAAAGTGAGTTCCATGATTTAAAAAGCCAAATCCCTGGCTATAACACCAATCCTGCAACCATGCATTGACCCACCAGATTCGACTGGTCCTTTCAATGCCTTTCACTTTGACTGGTGGGATCGAAGAAAAGACCGCCTGTGCTTCAGAGCCTCTTACAGCTGCTCCCAGGGCTCTGTAGTCCTTCACGATATGCCTTGGTATGCTCTTGACACTGTCATTGGTGCCCACATGAAATAACAGCAGTGGATAGTAGTCTGTGGGCTGTACAAGGCTCGGTAGTCTCTTGGTAGTGTCCCTAATACAAGCCCCTGGTAGGCAACACACCTCTCGCTAGAGTGAATAAGGTTGGCAAATGGGTTCCTCTGTACCTCTCAGAAGAGAGTCACCTGTTGCCTTTTCCTGGTTGCACTGGCTGTTATACAGGAAGCAGATCAGGCTGGCTTAGTCAAGGCCAGAGTCTACCCTAACATGATGGATCCTTCCTCTTCAGTCTTTAGGGCTGCCTTTTGGGGGTGTAGGCATGGCCGCAGTTGTTCTGGCCCTGCACAAGTCTCGCCAGACACCATCAGGAGCTAGCCTGGCATTTCCCTGGCTAAGGAAACCCCCATGATTGCTGTGATCAACCACTCTGCTGCGGGCTGTGCCAGCACCGGAGCTGATTGTCTCAGTGACTCTGAGTGTATTGGTGTGTTTCTTAAGCTCTGACATCTCAAGGTATGTTCTCAAAAGTAGTATTCTGTGAAAGGAAAGGTTTTATTTTATTTTAATGAAACCAACATAAAAGTTCTAAATATAGCACATATAATGTGAAAAAGTGTGCATACAGTTTAAAGATGGAAAAAGACACTGCATTCTGACACCAGAATATTTAGTATTCCTTAAGTTTTAGTTGCTATAAGGGACACATAGAATCACAGAATGGTTGAGGTTGGAAGGGACCTCTGGAGGTCATCTGGTCCAATCCACTGCTCAAGCATGGCCTCCTTAAGGCACTGGCCCAGGACCAAGTTCCAATGTCTTTTGAGTGTCTCCAGGGAGACAGGCTGCACAATCTTTCTGGACAACCTGTGCCAGTGCTCACTCACCCACACAGTAAAGAAATGTTTCGTGATGTTTAGGTGGAACCTCTGTGTTCCAGTTTGTACCCATTGCCTCTTGCCCTGGCACTGGGCACATCTGAAAAGAACCTGGATCCATCTTCATTGCATCCTCCCTTCAGGTATTTATAAGATCCCCCACTGAGCCTTCTCTTATCCAGGCTGAACAGTCCCAACTCTCTCAGCCTCTCCTCACAGGAGAAGTGTTCCAATCACCTGATCATCTTAGTGACCCTAAGCTGGACTCTCTCCAGTATGTCCATGTCTGTCTTGTAATGAGGAGCCCAGAACTGGACACAGCACTCCAGGTATGGTCTCAACAGCACTGAATAGAGGGGAAGGATCACCTTGACCTGCTGGCAATACTTTGCCTAATGTAGCCAAGAATAATGTTAGCCATCTTTGTGGCAATGGCACATTGCTGATTCCTGTTCAACTTGGTGTCCACCAGGACACTTTTCTGCAAAGCTGCTTTCCAATTGAGCGGCCCCAGTGTGGTGCTGCTCAATCATAGAATTGTTTAGGTTGGAAAAGACCCATAAAATCATCAAGTCCAGCCATCATGTAACACTACCAAGTCCCACTAAGCCATGTCCCTAAGCGTCACATCCACATGTCCCTTAAATACTTCCAGCGATGGTGACTGTGCCAATTCCCTGGACTCTACCACTTCCCTGTTCCAATGCCTAACCATTCTTTCTGTGAAGAAATCCTTCCTGACATCTAATCTAAACCTCTCCTGATTCAACTTGAGGCTGTTTCCTCACATCCTGGGAAACGTTGGTACACGGAGTTGTTCCTCCCCAGATAAGTGCAGGATTTGCACTTTCTCTTGTTGAATTTCATGAGGTTTCTGTCAGACCATTTGTCTAGCTTGCTGAGGTTCCTCTGGATGGCAGGACAATGGCAGCACTTCTGGCATTATGAGGCGCTCCTCCCATGTTTGTGCCAGCTGCAGATTCTGCTTATCATCCAGATCTTGTAACAATGTGTTTGATGAAGTTCTCAGCCATTTGAACAAGTGTTTTCTTTTTTTCTTTAGACTTACTGACAAATATAAAATTTTTAGATATTTGCTTTAAGACATGCAAAAAAAAAAAAAATCAATTGAAGGCAGAGAGAGTTATATTTGTTTATTTCACAGTATGACTAGCTTGTTGTTGTGCCAGAAGAAACAGAGGTTGTCCCTTCCATGCAGAAATAAAGGTGAAGTAGAAGTGATGTGGTTCCACGATGTCATGATGTATTCATGGTGAAGTTTGTGTTCAGCTTCAGGATAGTGGTTAACCCATCCTTTCAAACAAAGGTGTAGCAGTTATTTTCTGCATAACAGAGCCTTTCTCCACATAAACTTTGAGTTCACATTGTTGAAAGCATCCACGAGAAGAAATAAAACAAGATCTGATTATTTAACATGTATTTTTGCTGTATTTTAAGGTGTTTTACATTATTATAGAAAATGGAAAACTGGAGAGATGACAGAAGGAAAGAAATAGTGGGACACGAACAACACTTTAAGGAGAGATAATGAGTACTGTTTTAGAGGAAAAACAGTCTTGGAGAAAGGGATGAGAGCTGAGCAGAAGCAGGAATGAAAAAGAAAAAAAGAAAGTTAAACAGGTATGTGATGATTAGTTTCTGATCCTAAGAGAAGATGGAAAAGGATAGTCTGAAGGCATTAGGTCCCTGTAAGGACAACTAATGGAATTCTGGAAACTTGTTCTCCAGAATAAAAACTAGATCTTAATTTGATTTGATTTGATTTGATGTGACTTTTCTCAGAGGCCAAATTCACTATTACGTTCCAACTTTGCTTCTTGACGGGTAAAACTGGATACATGAATACTTTTCATTATCGGTGTAAGGCAAGCGAGTAAGAATTACCACTGGTAGATTCATTAAGATCATTCATTTTGTGCAAGGGTGTACTGAAACCAATTTATTTAAATACTCAACCTTCTTACCTTTTCACATTGAATATTAAACAATAGGACAAGTTTAATACTCATTTACTTTTCATATATAGCTCTATTAATCTTGCTTCTACAAAAGGATATGCAGAATGCAAATCAGATATGATTTTGGCTTAATGGAGAAAGTCCTATAATTCTTCAGAGAAAGTTCTAATCCTTCATTTGGAAATCTCTGAAAGCTGGTGCCACTTTAACTGTTTATACAAAGAATTAAGTTAGAAGTGCAAGCTATATAATCTGTAAGAGTTAAATTATTAGATTTATTTACTTTTTAATTTATGTACTTTTTACTTTATGTTCTCTGTTTTGTTAAGGAATCCCTTAGAATCGCCTACCAAGAGGAAAAGCTTTCTTTGTCTTTCTAGATATTACAGAAATGCATGGGAATAATCACTCCTCTAGAAAGTCTGCAGTCACATTCTGCATACAGAAAAACAACAAAGAAATATTATAAAAGCAAGGCATTTTGCATCTGATTTATTTTTATTTTTTTCTTTTAATATTTCTACAAGCTATTTCCTCACATTACTTTCAGTATGAGTACTTCACAGATATAAAGAAGAGTCAGCTCTTAGATAATCTTAAATGAAATCTTTCAAGGCACTGAAAATTTTACCATGTTATTGGCAGGTCTTTTTGCTTTGAAAAATCTAGTTGAACTTCTTTCTTATTTCTGCAGCATTCCAAATAATCCACTGATTATTTCAGATTGCACATTGTCACTTTACTCCTTTCTATTGAAGTTTGCAGGGATTTTAAAAATCTTTAATAGCATTTCATTAAAATGACAAAGGTTAATTTAATTAGCATAAAGCTTGAAGTTCATGTATCAAAGGGGTATTAAAAATATCACATTTTAGTCTGAGCATTTACATTTAAATAAGAGGGACAAATCCAAATGTCCCATATTTCTCTCATGTTGGAATGTAGGCAGAACTGAGATCCCAAGGCCTTTGGCAGAAATTCAGTCTTCCTTCCAAACAATAAAGGCATTCAAAAATCAAGAGGCCTTTCCTTTGGCAAGTGAAAAGTTCTTCAAGACCACTAAAGATATGTATTATTGCTTCTTTTTTTTTTTTTTTTCCTCTCTTTTTCTTTTACATTTTTTTTTATTATTAATCCTGAGGAACCTATCTTGCTCTTGAGCTCGATTACAATCTAAATTTAGCCAGAGACTTTCTTAGACATTGATTGCATCTCCAGCATAGTCTGAATCACTAGTCTTATTCTAAGAATGATGAACACAAGTATGATTGCATTGAAACTCATTAAAAGTAGAGATGGCCACTTTTTTTGCATAATAGACTCGTGATTAAAGCATTTGCCCATCAGTTAGAAAAGTGAATGCTTATAATACACAATATCCACCATGCCACAGTACATATTGGAAAGAAATATTTTCCTGCTGAAGTTATGTCTCTGCTCATCCAGGATTGTAATATTCATAAAACCAGAAAGAGAAAAGGTAGTAAGTTAGGGCCACAAGACAATAAATAAATAAATAAATAACTAAATAAGAGGAAAGTTTGTCTGTTCTGATTCCTGCTTCAGAATAATACTGATTCCTATCCACTGTTGGTCCATTGTGAAGCATATAAAATGCTGTTTGGTAGAATAGAGTGGTGATAAAAAAACTCTTGCACTTTCTAAAAGCAACTGAATCCATCTAATTTGTATAGATACTTATTTTACTGCACTAAAAATTCAGTTGTTTATTTTGTATTTTTCAGGTGCTTTCATGCCACATATTTTAAAATCATTTAATAATATTCTTTTATAATGTATTTATTTGCAAAACTATTTTTCTTGCTTAGAATCCCTTGAAATGTTTGGACATTATTCTTATTCTATGACTCAGCATACACACACACACACACACTGCTACCGCTACACAAAAACATGTCTGTTTAGAGTTAGAGAGAGGTCTGTGTTATATCAATCTACTTATATACATATATATAAGGTATAACATATGTATAGGGTTGGGGCAGCTAAATTTGGCAAGCTATTGGAATATCCAGTCCCATAATGGGGATTCCTCCTCTCACAGCCCTGTAGACGTGGAGGAATCATGTTCCACCTGTCACAGCCCAGATAGAGTCAGTAGTGAGGCTGAGCCTGTTTTCTCATGACTCTTTTTGATGACTCCAGGGACAATAGCATGATGGTCTTAAGAGTAACAGAGTCAATGTACTCTGTTCTTCACAAATGGCTTCCTGTTCTTGGCTTCCTGTGGCAACCATTGCTCCTCTGATCCTCAACAGTCTTTCTGTTTAATGTGGTTAGCCCTTAGTCAGATAGCCTAAATACATATCTCATAATATGCAGCCCTATGCATAGACGCATACTCTCAAAAACTCTCCATATTGTCTTGGATGATAGGTTCAATTCTGATCTTTCACCTCAAAAATGATTTATCAGAAGTATAGACATGTTAACAAAAATGATAATAGGTATGGAATAGCTTCTGCAGAATTAATAATTTAGTAGACTAAGAGTTCTGAGGCTGGAAAAAGAGGACTATGAAGAAATATTTATGAAGTTATGAATGCCGTGGAGGAGGTTAATAGGGATAAATTGCTCAATTCCTTTAAACAAATAGTAGATACCAAATGAAAATGACAAATGATAAGTTCAAAAGGTTCAGAAATGGGCACTTCCTTGTGCAATGTGTAGAGAGGTCAGAGTTCTAGATACTAAAACGTTATGTGGATTCAGAAAGGAATTGGGTGAAATGGTGGAGCAAAAGCACGGGCCTTTAAACACTGACATACTGAACTTCTGGAGACTGGAATGGTGTTCTGAGAAGCTACCACCCAACACTTGCCCTGATCTTGCACTTTTCTCTGATGTTCTTGCATTCTTTTTTTCCAAATGCTTGAATTCTGTTACTGACAGAATGCTGGCCTAAATTGTATTTGATGTCATCCGGGTTATCTATTTCTATGTATTTCAAAATTGAGACATAAACAAGCTTAAAATGGTACATTGCTCTTGTCTTCCTTGAATATGCATTTAAAATATGCACCCTTTTTTTTTGTATTTTATTCTTTATGACTTAATCTAAATTATGTGGCACAGCCAGATTCAAATTACCAGCAGCAAGACTTCTACAATTATTTATCAAGCAGTGTTAAAACACATTTATTCAAACATTTTGATATTTATGCATCATTTTAGATAAATAATTCTCCCAAATGTCTTTCTGAATAATCAATTTAAAGATGACTGATAAGATACAACCACGTTTTTATATTCAAATCGGGTTATATCCACCAAAATAGTAACATTCGCAAAAAATAGTTGGCAGGTGTTTGAAATACAATATGAACACTTAATAAATGAAAGAGTGAGATGGAGGTGAAGTACTATGTTCCTGGTACGCTAGTTCTTTCATTTTTCCGATCTCTCTGCTTCTCTCGCACAGATGAACTAATACAGTAATAGATAATGCTGTTTAGTCAGTCTGCTGTCTATAAGATATAACCACCCCAACTCTAGAACAAAAATTCCACAATGTTAATAGTGATTTGCAAAATAAAAGGTACTATTTACCCCCCACTGTTCTTTTTGTAAGTGATGACTCCCCTCTGTTAAACTGATGAAAGCTGTGATTACATATGATGCTGAGGCACAACAAAGCATAGTTTCAGAAGTTTACTAGAGCATGTTCAATGACTTACTGTTAGTATATCTAAAGACACAAATCATGCTCAAAGCACTACTGAAAATATCTCAAGGCATAAATCATCCTGTAGGTTTTGAAGGTCATCATATAGGATCCATGATCCCTAAAGATATTTATTTTTAGATAATTTTTACTGTTTAATTTAGTCCTTTTTCTCAGGCTTTTCCTTATTTATTTATTGCTTAAGCCTGCTTGTCTCCAGACTGTTAATGATTGCCAGAGTTTGTACATTGTGAACACTGATTTAAAGATCAAGCTTCCCTGTTTCATTGAAGAGAAGGCCTAGTTTTTCATCTGAAACTCTGAATTAATTAGGTAAATGTTTAGATTATTTAGCTGTCTGCATGTGATGTACCTTCTTTTTTTTTTTTCCTTTTGTCTGAGCTGAGCTGGTCAGTCATGTAAAGATTGCAAAATATGTTCATGGTTTGTGTGCAGCTTCTGAAAAGCTTACTGTTCAGATGTGTGGAGTAGACTAAAAATAAGTTAAATCTTTGTTAATGGAGACAAACCCCATTTGTGGGGACAAACTTATGCAGTTTATTAGGCAAAAGTCAATGGTATTTCATGAGAATCTAATAACATTTTATAAAAGGTTAGGAATTTCTGAGCATTACTAGAAGTTCACACAGTTGGATAAAATTTCAGTAGGAAATTATTTTTTACTAAATGCAGTGGTATTCATGTGCTCCATGGTACACAAGGTAGGTGTATATTATGGGCTTTGGCACTAGTCATACTAATTAGGTAAGAAGCCTGAAGGATCATAAATCTTTTTCCTGACTTCTTATCTCAAATACCACATAGTAGAGATTGCTGCTATAGCTCATTGTAATCTTTTCTGAGAACTGAGAAAATCTAGGAAAATTAATTATAAGGTATTATTCTATTCTACAGATTGTTGTAACTGAATATATGTATATATGTGAATATATTATACAAATTAAGGAACTAGAGATCATTGTGACACAAATATTCAGAAGACTGACAAGTCGGGCCAGTTTTAAACTTTAAACTTTTAAGCTTTACTAAATTTGTTCATTAACAGCATACTTTGTTTTATAGTTAATTCTTATGTCATTAATAATTATTACTATGTATATGAAATTATTAATCTTTAACATCTCAAATTACCTGTGAGTACACAGTGACAGAGAGCTGTTGCTGCATAATTGTTGCTGATGGCTGCAGTCCTTGGTTGTCCTTGATCACCAAGGTCAGGGGGATCAGACTCAGTAATGAGAAAAGTTATAACTGAAGTGGGATTGTCTTCTTTCTTCTCTGCTTTTCCTCAATTTGCCTGATGTTTTTATGCTATTCCCACCCCACCCCCCAAAAAACGTGAGGTCTCATCTACTCCTCATACTGCATACCTCATTTGTGGTTTTGTCAGTCACTATTCTAGTGCATTTGGAAGGATGTTCTGCTCACTTGTATTCATCTTGTCCTTTGTCTGGCAAAGCTTTAACACTTGGGAGTCTCTTTCATTTGATCACACATCTTTGCTCCTTCAGTTGTCACATTACTCAAATATTTATGACAAATGGTTATATGTTCTCTGACTCTGCCTTCACACATCACAGAATACTTATATAGTACTGTTAGTTACAGTATTTTAGTACACTTATATTTAGGTCCAAGATAAACTAAAACGAATTATACCCAGGCTAATACAAGTAAAATTTATAGATGCCACAGACCTCTGATCTGTTTACATGACGGACCTGTCCAACTTTCACCTCAAGCCTCATCCAGGGTGCAGAAACATCAGTGTTTTAATTAGATCAGGAGGATGTTGAAGCAATGAGCATTCCACTTATGCCTCCTTTTCTTGCTTGATTTGCCCAGTGGAGCAGTCCTGCATGCATGAACAGGAATTCCTTTCAGACAAAACTAAACAAGGAAATGCATTCAAGGAGCACACCTAATGCACAGTGGATATAAATGGTGATTCAGTCTTTCAGAGCAGACTAGCATCACAGTATCATACACATTGGAGGGGACCTCTAGACATCATCTGGTCCAGACTGCTGTTCAGTGCAGGAGTGACTTAGATCAGGTTGCTCAGTGCCTTGTCCAGTTGAGCAGTGAATATCACCAAGAAAGCCCAACTTATTTCAGTGTAGGACTTATCTTGTTTAAAATAGAATAAAACATAAAACATAACATAGAATGTAGAACATATAAAATAAATATAAAATGAAATCCTTAACATCTAATCAGAAGTACCCTTATTGAATCTTGTGTTTGTTGCCACCTGCCCTATCACTGTTCACCTATGAGAAGATCCTCACCTTTTTGGTCTATACTACCTCTTAAAGCAGATACAGCTTTCAAGAACCCAATCTGGACCTAGACCTTAGGATTTTCAAGGATGTAGCTACATCTGTCACACTAAAGGGTTTTAAATGTTAAATTCTGAATAAAGTAGAGATGGATCACTAACACTACATACTGCATAACATTGTAAGGGCTTTTTCCATGCCTATCTACTTCTGGAGGAGTCAGATTCATTTCAGATTTCTGTAGTTTATTAGTGTTTGAGTTCCTTTTCAACTTTTTGGGACATTTTTTTTTTTCCAAATCAGTAAAATGGTATTTGAAAAAATTATTTAGATATTGATGATTGGTGCAGGATATAACCTCATCTGGTTAAATATTTTCTATTCAGTTTGTGATCTACTGAAAACAGATCAGAGATATAGGAATGACCACAGAAACAAGGAAATCTTTGGCAGTCTCTCATGTTCAGCCTTCCTTCCTGTACTTTTGATTTTTAAAAGTGGGCTAAGTTAACTAGTGCAATGTGATTAACATTATTTACTACAATTCATGAATAATAAATACCTGGAAGAATTTCTCATTCATTTGGATATGATAACAAATCTGGTGCACAAACTAGTGGCTTCTAAACATGAATAATAAAGCCAAAGACCAGCTTTTTGTAACCACTCCAAGAAGAACAGATAATGAATTAGTGTATAAGCAAAATCTTTCACATGTCCTGACCTGTGTAGCTATGTGCAATACCACCACAGTTAAAGTCAATTCATCAGAACAATAAAATATTTTTAATCATAAATTAATTAGTGGCTCATCTTTCAAAGGATACAGTAAATTTTACATGCCTTAGAACCTGTAATTCACAAATGGATGCATTTCTATAAGATTACCTAAGGAGCAGGTTGTCACTGGTTGAAAGTTCACAGGAACTGATATTTCTCTCAGTTTAAAATTGAGTGATTTTTGAGGTTTTATGATTATTTGTTTCCATATCTCCAAAATAGCTGTTTCAGTACTCTGACCTATCATACTAACATGAGTTTCCCTTCAGATTATTAATCATCAAGGAATTCATGAGACTTAATTGGGATTTTAAATTAAAACAGAAGAAATATTTTTCCTGTAAAGGTATATCTAATTCAATCTGAAGAATTTACAAAGGGATATAAACTTCTTCAAGTTAAAGATCAACATCAAGCATGAAGTTTGACACTGAATTGCATGACTAAATCATGAAAGAAAGAATGTAAATGTTACTATACTTGCAATGCTATTATATATTAAAATATTATGATAATATTAATAGCATTGTTTTCTACAGATATCGCATGCAGTATGTGCATGCATGCACACCAGAAGCAGTATTACCATTTGTCATTCTGAAAAAACCACGCAAGCACTATCACCACTGTGTTTACCAATGTGCTTTTTTGGGGGGGTCCCAGTCTTTCAGCTGACCCCAGACTGCATTCATGCAGAAGAATGATTTCACTGGGACTCAGATGATCCAGCATTCTGCTTACAGTAAATTGTTTACAAGATTGGGACCTTACTAAAGGGATAGATATTATTGTCCGCATTATTTAAGTTCAATTATATAGCACTGAAATCTGGGGGACAGTTTTCGTACTTTCAGAAATTTTACTCTTAAAAATGATACAGAAAGAGGGATTAGCCAAGAGGCATAAATCTTGATGAATGTGTTTAAAACACATAGCATATAAGCTAAGCCCTTAGTTGTAGTATTCTTTCAGAGTATTTGTTTTCTGACTTTCAAGAAATAAATGTTTTTAAACGGCGGCAAATCTCCTTAATGAATGATTATTTAAACAAGATATTTAAGAGTGTTAATAAGCTTGTCAAAGGTGGTACTTTTCTCTGTTTCTACTACATAATGAAGTCTTGGCTGTGACTGCAGCACACACAAGCAGAATTTTTAAATGAGAGACCTAATTTTGGCAGGCCTAGGTCTAAGTTGCCTGGTTCTCAGGAGTCTTCTTTATTTCAGGTTCTATTAGCAATGTACGATGCTAACTCATGTCCAAGCATATCCCAGAAATCCCTCCTGAGATATTTAGCCACGTCACTTTGAAGAATACAGAAATTAGCAGGAACAGGGCTTTTCTTTCTTTCTTTTTTTTTTTTTTTATTCTTTTAAATTCATTGCTCTGACATAACCAGTGAAATATATATAACCATATAAAGGGATTGAAGAAAAAGATAAGGAAGTTTTATGAAAAAGGAAAAGAATTATTATATTCAAAACCTGCTAAGAATGAAATACCACTGATTTTAATGGGATAAGAATTGGGCCCCACATCTCATCTAGTTAAACCTCAATATTACAACAAAGAATGGTCATGGTTTTGAGACCAGTTTAATACTTAAAGTGGGGTCATGCATGCATAGCATGATGAGCTTCATTCTAAGCTCTGAATTTCTCTAATTAAGTCAGGTATTTAAGCAGCTTCTGCAGTTGAAATGAATATGTCTTTTTAATATTTAAATGAACAGTAGGAATGAAAATACCCGGTTACTGAACAATGTACAGTAAACTCTTGAACAAACATAGAAATACAAGAACAAGTGGGTTTTGCAAACTGATCCATTAGTCTGATGAAGGATTTACAAAGATAAAATAAAAGAACATTTTCCATGTATTCATGCTGCTAATAATCTCTGTCTGAATTCCACCTTGCATTCCTTCCACATTGTTTAGTAGAAAAAAATAACATCACTGGAGCTGCATCTGAAAAGAGTGGCTGGGTGCTAGGAGGGGAGGCAGGGAAGCAAAATTTGATAGAGAAACAGCAAAATTATCTTAGTATACCAGAGAAGCCACACTAAGTGTTTGGGTTGCATACAGGTGTGCTTTCTGCCTCCTTAGAAGACCGGCATTGCTTCAGTGTCCCTTATTTTGGATTTTACAAACTATACTGGAAAGAAGAGCTCTACAGATAAACTTAATTTATGCCCTTGTGTTCTCATATTTGAGATTAAGCCAGACTAGTTAGATGGGTATTGAGCAAGAGACTTGCAATTCAATCTTATCTAAACATGTCCCTTGTCCCTTTGTAAACTTCATATTCACCATGGAGGGAAAAATGCATGCATGCATGCACATAATGTGCACACAATTTTGTCTCTGACAGCCTAGACCGTGAATGACAGTGGTGCCATGGAACTGTTGGAACCTCTATCAGGAAACAGGGAAATGGTGTTTGTGGAGATCAGCTACAAATGTGGATTTAAAAGTGGTGGTGAGGATCAGGGGTTTTCACTTAAGCACTCATTTGCTCTGTTGCCACACGGAAACTCCACTGGTTATGATGGAGTTGCCTAAAACAACTGCCAGGGGAAGTGGTGGGGGAAAGGTGTTTCCAGAGATTTTTCAAAGGGATATAGAGTGTTTAATTATTCGAGGTAAAACTATTTAATTATTTCAACTAATATTCTTGAAATATGCTTAGCTGAGCGGACATACTTTACACATCATCTTTGTCTTCAGTTAGTAGATGCTATTTATCTTTTGTGAGGAATAGCAATAATTGACAGCAAATTTTTAGAATGGTATTTAGAAACTTCTGGTTTAGTGTTCTAAAGGAAAAAAAAAAAAACAAAAACATTCTGCTGAAAATTAATCTATGTGAACCCATAATATGAAAGGGAAAGGGATAGTCATCATCACTATGGATAACTTTACCCATGTTTATTCCTCACAAAATCAGTAAGATAAAGTTATTTGCATGCATAGCTATTTGCTAGATGTAAGTTGTAGTCAGCAACGTTGATGCTAAAAAGAAGTATTACAATCAAGGGAATTTTTGTGTGAGTTAGAATTAAGCTGCTAATAATACTTTATAACATTACAAATTATCTTACATTTTCTAATATTACCATCCTTCAAGACTCAAACAATGTTCGTGATTGTAACTTAATTTGAATATATGAGACTGGAAATACTAACTGGATAAAGTAATTCACATACACAGTCAATAACAAATAGAACTTCTAGAAGGGTTTCAACTCCTAATGTACACCTCTGTTCTTGTAAAGATCAAGATAAATGGTAGAGGTGAGAATGTGTTTCCATAGAAGCTTTAATAGTCCATTTTTCATCCTTCTTATCCATCACATAGATTTACACATTTACTAGTGCAGTTTTCATAGCCAATAAATAATAATGGCTGTAAAGGCTTTACTTCAGAGTTCTTAATGTGTTATTGAGAAAGAAAAAAACTTTAAAAATCATTTGTATGATCACGTGTTACAGTGCAATCTTCTAAGAGAGTGAACACTAGAAATTGAAGGAGTTCTCTTTAAACTCAAATGGTCTATATTTTCTGAAGCAGGAACTTAGACATTCTGTTCCCCGTGATGAATTAGAATTGTTCAAAAGTTCACTATGTGGGGTGCATATGTGTTGCCATGGATCATTACAGCAATCTGTCATGTGAATGTGTGTTTAGATGTTTTACAACACATTGTTTATTAGACTGTAGCATGAAATGGACCTTGTGGACTTCGTATGAAATATTACACTATTAATGACATACTACTATTTGTAGAAAACTGGAACATATGCAGATAAAACTCAATTTAATATTTATAAGGTTCTTGCTTCTAAACTATAAATATTACTTAAAGACTTTCTATTCATAACAGAATTTGGTGATTAGTCTAAGACATTTATTATTTAGCTTATTCCTAGTTTTAGTGCATAAAAGTAGTATTTAGAATCCACAAATAAAAAAATTATCTACTAAACCTTTATCTACTAAACTACTTATCCAACCAGCCAATAATATGAAATTGTTATGCTGTGTTCTTGATATTAGCTGTTGAATGTGGCTGCTGCAGCAATAATAATTTTTCTGTTTAGTTAGTAAGACAGGGAAATTGATTGCTTTTCCTATTGTTTGCCCCCCACCCCCAAATCTGTACTTACAATCAGAGTTAATATAAATGATGAACACACATCTATAAAAAGTATCTCTTTATTTTCATAATTACACATTTTAACAGTTAGCTATAGACAAGCAAAAATCGAATGCAGTTTTTGAGGAATATTTACTCAGACTAAAAATATAGGTCTAGAACTGCATAAGTATTATTTAATCACAATTTTCATTTATACCATAAGTCTGTTCAAATGCACTACTGCCAAATTGCTGCAATTTCAATGATTTCAAACAGATCCCAAGTGGAGATGCACCATGTTCCACCCATAAGGTTTCAGTTTCCCTCTATCTATTATTTCACCTCCAAATCTAAAACTTAAACTATATAATATAATACGCAGTTGTAATACAATGCTGCTAATTCTATTCAGGAACAAAAGCAAAATAATTTAGCAATATGATGTGTGCTGCCTGGGTGGAGGTCCAGAGAAGTCATCAGGGTTCAGGATGGGTAAATGGACATGCTCATAGACAGCCTGAGGGCCCTAGAATATTATTTGCTAAGTATACTATATTAAAATTCTCATGAGTATCAGTTCTTTAACATATCAGCATCAGAGTTCCATAAAAGTTCATAATTTATCTCTTGAGGGGGAGTCACTTTAGACTGTAGCAATATATTTTGTCATCATTATCATAAATGAATATTTCATCCCCCAAAAATTATTCCATAATTTATAAGAATAAGATACCACCAAGTGCACATCTACATGAACTATCTCATACTTCAAAGTGCCCCATTTATTACACTGGGTTCTAAGTTTGTCAAGATAAATAAAAATAATATGTTTTAACCTCACAGATCCTGCTCTATCTATATCCCAAATAAAGAAAAAAAGATAACATTTATTTTTATTTTATTTGTGCACACAACAAGTAATGAAATCATTTAATATACTGAAATTGATGTGAGCCTTACCAAATCATCCAAAACCTTCAAGACAAGCTGTTTTTTTTTTGTTGTTGTTGTTGTTTGTTTGTTTGTTTTGTTTTGTTTTGTTTTGAGTTTTAAATCACTAAGGCTTCTCTCAGTTACATGTAAGCAACACACAAACAGCCTTTATGTTAGTGCTGTTAATTTGTGCTCTCATGTTGAGACAACATAGGCGAAGTTGGCCTTCAGCTGAAATTTAGGGTCAGTTCTGCTACAGACAGAAGTCTCAATATGATTTAAATGGTTTCTTATCATGATCAGAGATATTTAAAATGTATGTACAAATATTTATTTGTATCTTGCACCCTTGAAAACAGAACATTAAAAAAATATATTAATGTTAAGTTTGATCCCATTGGAAACTGAGAGAGGCAGAAATGAGAATGAATATTGTTGCAGTTTCTCCATGTTCCACAGATGCTAAACAAACTAAGGATAGAAAATGCAGCTGGCTTGTGGGCTGACGAATACTGTGCCCAGTTTACATTATAGTGCATTTGTTAACTTTTAAATGATAGCAATATAACACTGACAGTTTGTTAAATAACACAAACAACCTCTTGAAAACATGAAAACAATATGTAATGACGGAATTGGAAAACTACCCCATTTTTTACTTTGTTTTCTTACTATTTTTTGAAGCAGAATCTTAACTTTATTGATTCCACAAATCAATACAATCGAGTAATAACTTCGTTCTTTGTCAGTCTTTTCTTATAGCAGCATAGATTCATGTTTTGGGGACTTTTTTATCCTTTTCCATACTACTATTGAGAAGAATATTTATTATGGATGAGGTCTGGAAATGATTGATGCTGAACCTTTGATTTGTGATTCCATTTTGCTTCTCTTTCTGTTCTCTCTTGGTTTAACAACAACCAAATCTTTCTATTATTCAGTCACTGATATTTTTTACCATCTATTTGGTACTTATGGAACTGTAAGTGCATCAATCTCTTTAATATCAAACATAATTCACTTAGTAGTAATAGCCAGCTCTTCTACACACCTTTTTTTCTAAATCATTAGACAATTTACCACATATCTTAGACATTCCCATGGAAGTTTGGTTAGAGACAGAATGTATTTCATTTGGAGAACATTTATTAACTAATGTCCTCTTTTTTTACTCAGTTTATTTTGCATCCCTTGAGAGCACTAAAAACTATTCAACATCTTTACCATTTAACAGTGGGGGTTCAAATGTCACTAATAGTAAAGTAATATTTCTCTGTATGCGTAATTTCTCATCTTTTTACTACTTGTGGTTTTCTAAATTCTAAACATTTCCTTTGTTTCCTTGCCAGAAGCTTGAATACCAAAATATGTAGAAATATAGACAAGGGACACAATGTTTGTTGTTTCATATGAAGGTATCAGTCTATGTGACTTCTTTGAAATTGCTTGTGTATGGAAATTCTATCTGACACATTAAAAAAGATAAAATCTGCCTCATAACTCTCTGATAGCTTTTTAGAACCCAATTGACACGTCACAAACAAGCAGAAAATAACCCAGGCCCCCATGAGATGTATGCACAGCATATGAATATTTAATATTCCTATTAATATGTTATGAAATCACTATACATGATAGCCAAGATATATGCTTGAATTTATACTGTAGTAGTTTAAAAAGTTGTTTAAAGTATTATAACTATAATCTAGTTTTGATTATTTAAGCTACTTCACAAGTATATTCACAGTTTTTATCAGTTTCAATAGCTTAGCTCTATATGTTTGTAGCTGTTCCTTTCTCTATGTTGTACAAATTGCTGTACCTCACTATTGCTTTACTATTTGATTGAAAGTATAAAGTTGCTATTCCATACAGAAAAGTTTATTTTCTATTTAGAAACTATTATATACACACAATGTTATATGGCACTGGATTGATTTTTAAGGGACTTGACCACATCCACCCTGGAGGAAAATGTGAACTAAACAGAACATTTCTGGACAGTTTACAGTGAATTATTTCAAAATGCTTTACTATTCTGGGAAAGAATAAAAAATATTTCTCAAACATCTGTGAAAATGTGACTCTTCCCCAGCTTTTTTGCTGATCTCTTTTCATGCCACCTTATGAGGTTATGAACAATGACATAATTTTTTTTAGCGTGTTTCTTATACTAACCAAACAGTTCATGGTCTATGCTGGACAATTTACAAGCCTTCACAGCCTTCAATTTAGGTGAGCACTGTAGTATGGAGCACTGTACAGAAGAAAGAAAGCTGTGCCTCTGTTTGACAAGTATTGTGGTGCTAAACAGTTTTCAAAGTAAACTGAAAAAGGCTCAAGTGTTATTTTTGTCTTAGATGTTATTTGAATTTATAATATAATAATGATATGCAATGTAAAATCTACTTCAAACTTCTGTAACATCTCTTAGAGTACCTAAAATTATATTTAAAAAAAAAAAAAAAAAGAAGAAACAGGTGAATTGAGAGTCTATCTATGATGATATAGTAACATGTTTAACTTTAAGTCCATGAATATCCCAGTTGGGATTTAAGGTAAGAAAATGCATAAGCCTTTTTACAGAAAAAGTATTAAGTGACTCTGTGAAATAAGTAAGCATTGCTATGCCTGTGCTACTGTTGGAGAGACTCATACAGAAATTGAATAAATGACCTGTCCAAGGAGGTTCCTGAAATAGAGTTTTGTGTTCCAGCTATTACACTAGCTTACCTCTGCAGGAAAGAAACACTATTCTAAGCAAACTATAGTTAACTTTTAAAATTCACTGTTGTAAAAATCTGACCAAAAAGCTTACTGAAATTTGGAGTAAGACTGGACTCTAACAAGACACGGGCCATCAGTATGGATCCTCTTGTTTTGTCTTCTTTTAGCAGCCTTAGGTACCTAAACTTCCTCTTGAATTTCAGAGAGCAACTCAAGGTGCCTGCTTTAAAACACTGTTCTGCCCTCAAAGTGTTTAACCTTATTAAGGGTAGTATTCAGGTCAACATTGAGAAATGACATTCAGCTTCCTGCAGCACTGTTTGAGGAACTCTAGAGTATCCTAAATATCCTAGTTTGGCTGATAGGTATGAAAGGAAATGTATAGGAGATCTGTGTCTTTCAGGAGTGTTTTTTAGGGTCTTGGACATTTTAAGTGTCTCCAATGGTAATAGTGCAACTAGTGTCTAAATGTAGGTCTAATATCTGTCAGTGTTTACTGCATGTCAGTGTGTTCATGTAAATAAGGTGTCTAACTTTCTCTTATAGTCAGTGTAAATCTAGAGTTCCAGGAGTCTATGACATCACAGAATTAGAGAATGGCTGAGGTTGGACCTCTGGGGTCATCTGGTCCAAGCAGGGACTAGAACAGCTCAAGCAGGGCCACCTACAGCGTGCTGCTCAGAACCATATCCAGACAAATTTTGAACATCTCCAAGGATGGAGACTGCATAACCTCTCTGGGCAACGTGTACCAGTGCTCAGTCACCCACACAGTAAAACAGTGTTTCCTGATGTTCAAATGGAACCTGTTGTGTTCCAGTTTCTACCCATTGCCTCTTGCCCTGGCATTGGGCACCTCTGAAAAGAACCGGGCTCCATCTTCTGTCTTCAGATTTTTATATGCATTGATAAGCTCCCACCTGAGCCTTCTCTTCCCCAGGCTGAACAGTCCCAGCTCTCTCAGCCTTTCCACAAAAGAGAGGTGCTCCAGTCCTTTGATCATCTTAGTGGCCCTTAGCTGGACTTGCTCCAGTATGTCCCTCTCTCTCTTGTACTGACGAGCCCAGAAATGGACAGAGCACTCCAGGTGTGGCCTCACCAGTGCTGATCAGAGAGGAAGGATCACCTCCCTCAACCTGCTGGCAATACTTTGCCTAACGCATCCCGAGACACTTCTAGCCTTCTTTGCGGCAAGGGCACATAGCTGGCTCATGTCCAATTTGGTCATGAGTCCCCTGTCCTTCTGTCCTATGTGGATGTCCTGATAGCCTCAATTGTTTCAAATTACATTATGTGCCACAGTATAGTAATCTAAATGGAGTTTTGACAGTTTTATCTGATGGTCTGAATGTTTAATGGGTGTATAACTTCTGTAATCTCTACATGTACAACACTGTCCTACCTAAGCTCCCCTTTGCAATGGAATTCAGATTTCTTTCTCCATTTTCACTTTTCCAGTTACTCTTGCATTTCTGTCTTTACAGTAGTATCCAGCTAAAGCTGGTTCAGACCATTTTAGGATGAGAGAGATCAGGAACTCACTTCTTCTATTGAATGGAGAAGTGTTCATATCATAATAGTATTGCACAAGCATCCTGCCTATGCTATTTTCTGTTTCAACATATTTCTTTCCTCCAAAAATATAGGAAAAGTGGATTTTGAGTGGAAGCCACTGTTTAGCATTTGTTTCCACAGCCAGTGAGGAGATGGATATATACTGCAAATGGCTGTCTATCCATTTAGATATTTCTCTTTATTTTCTCTGTTGCAAATGTAGGAGCTTGTAACCCCTCAAAACAGGTGTAAGTTCTCTATAGACAGATAGTTAAAGAAGTTGTATCTATTATTCTTTTAAAGCTAGCATGGTGAGTACCATACAAAGTTTCATCAGGTAAAATTAGAATTGGAAAAATGATAAGTGGATGGTTGGTTCATTCTAGCGTGCAGGACAGCTTTAAAAGTGAAAAAAAAAATCCTTACCTTATTTAACAGCTAGATTACTGTATTGTACAGATGACACAAGTTACCCTGGACTTCATTATTTCAATGACATGACCTTTAGATTCTTCATCCTCTTTGAAAAGATCTTCCAAAGAGCAATAAAACATATTTCTATCTACTTCTCTGTCTCTGAGGGAAAAAATGAGTTTCTTTAATTTATTGAGATAATTTTGCCTATGAAGTCCTCATGGCAAGTTTCTGGTTCTTTGTAAAAATGCATTTGTTCTTGATTAATAGCAATTTGGGGAATAAAGTCATGTATTCAGTTCTGCTGGCTTTAAATTCTGATTCTGCTACTTAAATCCACAGATGCACTGTATCTAGATGGACAATAGGATTCTTAATTTTTTCTTTTATTATTTTTGTTTTCGTGGGGAGATTTTTTTTTTCCTACATAATAGTGTGATGTGATTTTCTTATTATTAATTTCTAAAGTGTTACTCTCTGAATTATTTTGCCCTACAGCTATGTATATTAAGCATGGCTAGAGACTAAAGGCGTGATCTGGGTATATGCTGCAGGGTCTTAATTTTGATATTAGATATTTTTCATTTACTTTTGTGATACACTTCTTGAGAAATAAGTTATCAGTACTAAATTTTCACATTTTCCTAGACTTGATCCATTTTGAAAGGGTTCTCTTTTTAAATTTTATTTTCAGGTAAGAAATTCACATACCAGGGCAACCTGTGAATTGCAACCTGTTGCAATTCAGAAGTTAACTCTGTATGGGCTATATATTTTTAAATAGATTAGGAGAAAAAAAAAAAAAACATTCTCTATTATTTGCATCAGTAGATCAACTTCTTTATTTACAGAGTTATAATCCTTTATAATTTATAACAGAAATATCCTGTTCTTAATTCTCATTTGATTTATTTTCTAATCTATATTTTATCAAAAAATATTTTACTATAAATGTAACTAAAGCAGATAAGTGGGAATGAAGAAAAGAGGATATATATATCAACAATTACATGTGAGAATATTCCATTCCCCCATGATTAGTTCTATGATGGGGTATGCTTTCAAGCTGGATCATGTGAAAAGACACTGAAAGTTAACTAGAAAGAGTTACTTTGCCTAGCCATAAAGTATTGCTAAAGCTTCTTTAAATCTTTAATCTGACATCTAGACTTGAAAATTCATTTAAAATAAATAAATAAACAAGCCTAAACCATTGTTCTTTTCTTGGAATACGTCATTTGATAGTTTTACAATAGCAGGAAATGCTGGCAGGTTCCTAGCCCAGAAGGTTTATGATCTTCCTCTCGCATCTTCTTTGCCCTTATGTTGTTAAGTCTTCACCTGAATGTACTGTTGACCGGTGCTTCAAAATTCTGCAAAATACATAAATAAAAGTTATGCAAAATAAATAAGAAATACGTCTCTTGTTGCCTCAGGGGAAAAAAAAAATACATATATATATATATGTGTGTTATTATCATACTACTGCAGTCATTGGCTAGTGAAGCTGAATAATGCGAGCAGTTGACATGTAACATATCAGATTTTAGACGTAATTTTAAGGCTAGCAAGAGACATTGATGTATAGTAGGGAATAAAGTCTTGAGTGAGAGGGAGTAATATACAGCTCAGAGGAGGTTTAGAAAGATCAAAGGAGCCATTACTGGGCCAGCAGGAAGGGAAATATGGTGTTTGTAATTCTCCCAGATATTGTGGAGAAAGCCAGTGAAGGGATTTACAATGCAAAGCAAAAATCTTAAAATCAATAGGATGTTTTACTGGTATTCACAGTAGTGCCTGCAAAGTGTGGGGTGAAGAGGTTAATTAATCTATTTAAGAGTCTGTATTCTGAATTCGTTTGATGTTTTCTGCAGTAATCTGGAAGACCAGTTTACAAATCTCCGTTTGGAAGATAACAGGTGCAGGTATCAATAGCTTTGAATTGGTACGTTAGTGGATCAATTGCTATCTGGAAATCTGCCTTTAATGACCATCAGGAAACTTTGGTGATGTTAGTTAAATGCTTTGGAATGCCAGATTCAGATTCAGATGTCTTATCAACCTATTATAACACTTCAGAATTACACTGGTTTGAAATAAAATAAAAAAGCAAAGAAAAGATTGAGAAAACCCTTTGATGTTCATTTCAAACAGTTCAGCCATCTCTTAAGACAAACATTTTTTTTTACAATTTATAAATCTACCAATTAATATTTATTTGTATAGTGCACCAATGTTACATATACTTATTTGTAATTTTTCAGTAAATAAAATATTTATTTTCAATAAACTAAAACCAAATTTTATGTTCAAATAACTGCCAAGAAATTTTCACATTAGTCAAAGTCACTCAAGGGGGCAATAACCATAGTTTAATAATAATAATGTCATTTAATTACTGCTTTCATTCTGTCTGAAAAGATGAAGGATGAAATTTGTCACTTGTTCAGGTGATTAAAAATAAACTAAGCCTAGTTTTACCACACTAGAGAGATGGATTAACTCTCATGAGTAAACATGTTCCTGGGCAGACTTCTTCCATTTATAAGAACATTATTTCTGTTTATATAAATCAGCATTTCAGAGAAGGCGAGGCTACAGCCTAAGTCTGCTATTGTGTGCTAAGAGGCATGATGAGATACACAATCTGTCTTTCTAGTTGTCTGTGAGTGTATACACACTCCTAGAAAAGAAGAAGGTGATTTAGATAGTCAGCTTGCCTTCCTGACAGCATCAAGAAGTAGGGGTGTCTAGCCCTGCTGCTCAACACCCACATGAGAATATAATGGAATAAGATAAGATATCAAAAGGCATAGCAAATAAAAATAAAAGTAAATGAATGAATAAATAAATAAAGATGTCTTTGTCTTTAAGGGCCAAAAGTTTTCACCTTAACCAACTCACATTTTCAACCATTTATTTGCAGTTCTGAGGGGTGAAGAATGTCATTCACTTCCAGGAAAAGCTAAGTTTTTCACTGGAGGTTTCAGCAAAAATATTTTTGAAAAATTTCTAAAACTCTGAGATTCACCAAACAATGTGCAGCATTAGCTGGTATAGTGGTTTTACCCTGCCGGGCAGCTGAACTCCACCACAGCCGCTCTCTCACTCCCCCTCCTCAAAGAAGAGGAGGAGAAGAAAGTATGATGTAAAGAAAACAGGGTCTCTCGCAGGTTGAGATAAGTGTAATTTAATTAAAGGAAAAAAAGGAAAGAACAAGCGAAGGCCGCGCGGAAGCACAGAGGGGAAAGGGGAAAAAAAAATTATTCTCTACTTCCCCATCAATGAGCAGTGTTCGGCCATGTCTTGGGAAGCAGTGCCTTAATATGCGTAGTGGTTGTTCGGGAGGACAGACGTCTTCACAACAAGAGCCCCCCCCCTCCTTCCTTTTTTCAGCTTTTATTGCTGAGTGTGACATCATATGGTATGGAATATCCCTTTGGTTGCTTTAGGTCAGCTGCCCTGGCCATGTCCCCTCCCCACTTCTTGCCCACCCCCACCTACTGGCTGGGGGGGGGTCTGGAGAGAGTCCTGGTGCTGTGCCAGCACTGCTCGGCAGTAGCCAAAACACTGGTGTGATACCAGCGCTGTTCTAGCTACAAGTGCAGAGTACAATGCTATATGGGCTGCTGCAGGGAAAGTTAACTCTATCCCAGCCAGACCCAGTACAAGCTCCACCCCTTATTCCATAACATTTGTGTCACACTCAAGGTTCCACATATGTTAGTATATTTGTGTTCTTTTCACCGTTGTTCCCTGTCCCTTTAACAGATATATAGTTAGGGACTTCTTTCCATCCTATAGGCCTCCCCCCAAAATGTCAATAAGAACTGTTGATGTTTTCAGTCTCGTCTGCTGTGATGGTCACTCAGGACAGGAGGAGCAGGGTTTCTGGACGCCAGCACCAGCTTAGGTCGAGTCACTGCTGCGCTTGCCCGGTTCCTTGCAACGTTGACTTGTTGTTGGTTCTGTAGTGCCTTCCTGCAATACGCAACTTAACTTACAGATGAATTTTCTCCTAGGGTTAAATCTCCTTGAGGTACACACCTGATATCCCCATCCTTCTGCATCACCCACCAAGTGTACCCAGGTCCTTGGGTGAAGACAACCCCAGGAATGGGTTTGCCTTTTCCCAAGGTAGAAGCGACCCACACTGCCTTCCCCAGCCACTTCCCTACATGCACTACAGGGACCTTAGCTCCTCCCACAGTGTGTAGGGGTTTTGTTTCGGCAGGACCGGGATGGTTGTCAGATCCTCTGGTATTAATTAGCCAAGTAGCTTCTGCTAAATTTACATCCCAATGTTTCCACGTCCCAGCACCCAATGCCAGTGCATGGTCTTTAGCAGGCCATTGTACCTCTCAACCTTTCCAGAGGCTTGTGGGTGATAGGGGATGTGATAGACCCAGTACAGCTGGTTAGGCAACAAAGAGATATGTATATGTGTAAAAGGAGACATGTACAAGGAGAAAATATATAATTATTATTAATAGGTTAAATTCTGACCATGCCATTTCATAAATTTCTTCAGCCATCAGGTTTTCTTAATCATCCTGTTATACACCCAGCAGGAAACTAAAAGAACTTGCAAAAATCTTAGCTTGTTCTTTTTTTTTTGCATTTGTGCATATAAAAGCTGATAATATTTTGTTATATTAATGCAAGTTTACCTCCCTTACCTTTATGTTCATTCTCTGCTATCTGAAATATCTAAATAATGTGAGCTTCTTCAAGACCTTGTTAAATATCTACTTGTTCATTCTGTTAAAAAAATAATTTTCAGTGGTATCTCAGGCTGCTCTTTAAGGAAATAAAAAATTATAGTTTCCACTTTTCCAATAAATTACAGATCTTTTACTCTTTACTGAGTGAATAAGAAAAAATGTGTTATGAATCTGAGGTTTCCAACAGAGGAGAACAAGCTGAAGTTTGTGCAGGGTCTGTGCTAGAAGCAGTAGAATACATTATTTCAGAGAGACAAATTCTCCCTTCTTGCGTAAAATCACAGTAAAATAATTTGGCAAGAATTTCCCTGTAGAGGTCAAAATAGATTCTTCCATCCTGAAGCTGTGGAGTGCCAAAGGAACTGATTGGAGACTGTCACGGTAGTCCTTGGTTTTTCATAGCCTGCACAGCTGCTGTTCCATACTATTTTCAGAGGGCTTGATTAGTGAATAAATTTACAGATAAGCTTTCTATTTCACAAGAGTTTTTCACTCTTCACCTTAAACTAGAAATGAGTTCATCTGCTCATAAACTACTGCATAGAGAAAAGTCAAGCCAATGACTTTTACATGGCACTGCATACTTTAAATGGTTATTTGGTACTGTTTCTGAAGCAGGAAGGAAAAGAACAATGAAGGTCAATAAAGCAGAATCAGTAAAACAAATAAACAAACAAACAAAAATATACATTTCCTAAAGGTTTCCTTTGTCATTCACATGTGCAGCTCTATTAGTCCTAAACAATAGAAGTGAACTCCATATGGATGTATCTGTAACAGTCAAAGGAACAACATGATTAACAGGACAGTAAGTATAAGGTCTCCTATACTATATAAGTATAGTATATAAGTATAGTATATAAGGATTGCCAGTGGCTTGCAGTTGAACAGCCAAAAAAAACAAACAGAAATGATCATGAAGAGGCATTCCTCTGAGCATGCAGATAGCATACACAGAGCTCAGAGAGGTCTGACTTCTTATTGTCAGGATGAAAGAGAAGGACAAGACAATACTTACAGAATGCCAGTGCTGGTCAGGGGGTAGTATTTGTTCAGGAGTGATCAGAGATCAACATCCAAGGTTTCTGTAACTTTAAAAACTTTCGTTTTAAGCTTAGCAGAAAATTTTGCAGAGAAGTGAGGACTCTAGGTAAATCAGTTTGAAAAAATGCACTGTTTATTTAATTTTATTTTATTTTCTCTGAAGAAAATATGTAAATTAGTTAATGTGTTAGCATTGTGGAGGATGCAGGAAACAGTAACTAGTATAAATAATTCTCACTCTTCTAGCTGTTTAATTTCAAAAATGACAGAACAGCAAGTGTAATGCCCTATCTTTAGGTTACTTAGTGTTCATTTTCACGGAATGAATATTGCTTTTGTCTTTCATTTATTTTATACTTTGTTTGCTTGGATTTTTGAGGAGATAATATTGGAGTAATTGTGCAAGTTAGAGACATAACTTTTCTTCCTTGCTGATAACATGAAGCAGAAACTGAAATGGCATCACATTTTGTTTTATGTTGACAGAACAATTCCACATAGGGTTTTCAAAATGTTCTGTTTTCTGCTTTGCTACCAGTTTGAGCATAGAAGCCATAATGTAGGAATAGTTGAGTACGAGGGAATTCTCTGGAGGAACCTGAAGGTTTTGGAGTATTTCTAACATACCTGCTAACTAACCTGTGGCTCAATATTAATGGTTATATTTGCTGTTCTAAGAAACAATTTCTTCAACCAAATTAAAATTTCTTGAGCAAGAATAATGATTGACTAGAAAATGGTTTGTTTAGATGGTTTTTAAGACTATATTCAAAAAATTCTGAACTGGGCATGCTTACATGGGGAGGCAAATCTAAATCAAAACAGTTTTTTCTGTAGTGAATTCTAGTAATACAGTACTCTCATGGGCATACTGTTTGCACTTGGGAGACAACATTATACACTAGTAAGGGCAGTAATGTTGTGGTCCCAGCTTCCAAAACAGCAAAGAAATAGCTGATTTGGAATCTTTCCTGCACTGACAGACATTGCTAACAGCTCAAACAAAACTCTAACATTCAGGCTACCATTCTGTTTTCTGTAATACAGAATCACAGAATCACAGAGTGGTTGAGGTTGGAAGGGACCTCTGGAGATCATCTAGTCCAACCCCCCTGCCAAGCAGGGTCACCTAGAGCACATTGCACAGGATTGCATCCAGTCAGGTTTTGAATATCTCCAGAGAAGGAGATTCCACAGCCTCTCTGGGCAACCTGTGCCAGAGCTCTGTCACCCTTACAGTAAAGAAATGTTTTCTAATACCTACTTATTTGTTTTCCTGTAACTTCATGGTTTTGTGGTGTGTGTATTTTTTTTCCTGTTATTATAAGCTATTTGGCATTTTGCTAAACCCTTCCCCTCAATTTCTAGTCCACCGACCTATAGGACCAAGGGGCTGGTTTTCATTAATGTGAAAACATATTTAATTACCTTCTTGCATGGCACAGAAAAGGTTTGAAACCACTTTATTAGGTGACGTCATGTTTTTGGCTGGGATAGAGTTAATTTTCTTTGTAGAGGCTTGTATGATGCTGTGTTTTGGATTTTTGATGAAAACAGTGGTGATAGTTCACTGATATTTTAGTTGTTGCAGAGCAGTGCTCACACAGAGCCAAGGACTTAGCTTCTCGTGTTGCCCTGCCAGCGAGAAGGCTGGGGGTGCACAAGAAGCTGGGAGGGGACAGAACCAGGACAGCTGACCCAAACAGGCCAAAGGGATATCCCATACCATATGACATCATGCTCAGGAATAAAAACTGGGGCAAAGAAGGAGGAGGTGGGGACATTTGGATTGATGGCGTTTGTCTTCCCAAGTAACCGTTACATGTGATGAGCCCTGCTTTCCTGGAAGTGGCTGAACACCTGCCTGCTGATGGGAAGTAGCGAATGAATTCCTTGTTTTACTTTGCTTTTGTGCGCAGCTTTTACATTACCTAGTAAACTGTCCTTATCTCATCCCAGGAGTTCTCGCTCTTTTACCTTTCTGATTCTCTCCCCCATCCCACCTGGGGAGAGCAAGAGAGTAGCTATGTACTGCTTAGCTGCCTGCTGGGGTTAAACCGCAACAGTGATCAGCATCATCTTCTGTTTCTCACCGCAGACCTCAAAAATACTCCGAAGACTGTAAATAAGCTTAACATTTTTCAGTTTCTTCCTTCCAAAATTCTCTTTCAAGATGGATGTCCATATTTTTGCAGGCATAGCACAAATTTTCCATCTGCGTATCTAGAACTGGATGTAGTATTGCCCCAGACATCCTGCTGGAAATCATTCCAAACCAATGGGACTATCTAATTTCTGAGATCCGAGACAGTACAGCTGCTTGCTGAATTATGTGCTCAATGGGAGTGTTTTCTGCACCCCACCATACCTTCTATAAGCAGAAACAGTAACTTTTTTAGAAGTGGGAAACACCTACATGCTTTTAGGATGGACAAAATCAAGCACTATTCCAGAATTCAAGATAATCAAGAAAGCAGAATGCAGTTGAGATAGACCAACACCAGCATCTTCATCCTCCTGTCCTCCTTCTTCTCCTCCTCCTCCTCATTAATATTGTTATATGCTCTTCCTAGATTAATTACTCGACCCAAAGCCAGGTTCTTCCCCTGAGTACCACATTCACATGATGAGGATTCAGAAGAGCAGGCATTCCTATTTTCCTTCTTCAGTGTTTTTCCTCAGTAAGCAGCTTTATAGTTCTTAGAATGAAACTTTAGAAATGATATCATCACATTACAGTTTTCATTATTACTATCATCAAGAACAGGCCTTTTTTTTTTTTTT
>VXAA01000550.1:39820-51856 GCA_013399115.1 Anseranas semipalmata
TTTTAAGTACAGGGTGTGTGTGTGTCTGAATCAAGTGTTGTATCCCCGGATTGGTAGATAGGGAGATGAGTACTGCAAGGATGAAGTGAAACTAATGTATAACTGCTGCCTCATAAAAATATTGCAGCCAGTCTTTACAAGGAGTCTGAGGGAGATAGTCTGACTGTCCAGCTGCTCCAGACAAGTCCTCCAAAGGTTGCTGCAACACTCTGGCCAGGAACTGTGGACAACATCAAACAGAAAAACAAAAGTTCTGTCACAAAGAGAACCCAGCATGAATTATGACTTCAGAGATGGCATTCATCTCACCTACTTGAGTCAGCTGAAATTTCAGCCCCTAGACTAAGCTAGCTATCTGAACTCCTTCATAAGTCAACAGAAAAGTGAATGAACTGAATAAATTATATACAATGGATGAACACTTATCCACAAGTAGGAGAAATGGAAGTTTTGAACGTCAGCCAAAAATTAGATAGTAGAACTAAATCTGTAAGGCATGTGTGAAATAAGATGGTTGCTTTGATAGCTGAGAAATTTTTAAAAGAAAAAATATGATTTTGAAAAAGGTTTATGCACTTGATAAATACTAAAAATAGTACTTTCTATGAGCAAAATAACCTATAATGTTTTCTTTAGAGAAAAAATATTTCTGAATTAATTCTAAATTATTTTTCACTCACTAGCTGTAATTGTAATCACTAATGTTTATAATTTACATCTTTAGTTGTGAAAAACTTGAGAATAATTTTCAAGCAGTAACTATGAACTGAAAATATCTTGCTTCTAGAAGTGTAAATTGTTTATATAAGTATTCCTTCATCTCAGATGTTTTTGTTTGCTAAGGTGCAAAGTACAACAATTTAGCCTAAATCGAGAATCACATACTCCATGCTCTTTTTGAGCAAGTTTGGTGAACATGGAGAGTTTTAACAAAGACAGAGTTCAATAACTATTACTGAGATAAACAAAACAAGAAGCAGTGACACTATTCAAGTTGAAATAAAGAAATATCTTTCTGGTATTGAAAATAAAGATGAATTTAAATAGAGTGTGAGGGACTGAGAGACTGGGGATTTCTCATCTATCCATTATAGTTTGGTAGAGAGGATCCTAGTTTAGGACTAGTGGATGGAATAAATGACCAATGAAGATCACACCTAATCCTTTTTTATCTGATGTTCTATTTTTAACAAGAGGAAAAAAAGAACTTTCTTTTCCTCTCCTTCACCCCTTCCTATCCTCCCTGGGAATTCATATTCTTGATATAAGTTCTTCCAGTTCCAGGAGTCACTGGTAGATATCTAAGCTCAAAATATTAGACACACCATGGAAAAGTCAGGAGTTAATAATGGATAAGAAATGATCAATAGACTCTCAAACAGGACTGAATGGACAAGTCATTTCAGAAATTATTTTCACTGAGCAAACATGCTGGCACTGTTTGGTTCACTGGACTGATTGGGATTAAAAGTCAAAGTGGCCTGAGCTACAAGCTTATAGCTAATAGAAAACATTCATATTCCCTGTGATGGTAGGAAAAGAAGAAATATCTAAATTCAAAAGAAACTAGATGAAAGTATCTTGTGTATGTCTTTGACCTCTATGTAGTAGTAAGTGGAAAATCCACAGTGGCATATTTAGATATCAAATAATCACATTCAGTTACTGTTTACAATACAAAAATCAGTTATGAACATACCATACTGTCTGTATGGAGTCTGACAGCTTTACCACTTCTTATCTAGCCCTCTGTTCCTGACTTGCAATGTGAGGATTTAAAGATGGAAGAGATACTGCTTGGATCACCTAATTTGTCTGCTCTCATTATAATTTTCCTTCCCTTCCTCTAAAAGCACTCAGTCCCTTTTAAAAAGGGAATCCTTGAAACTCTGAGGTGTATCAAGGAAACAGAAGCAACATCCCTCAGTAGTTGTAATCTGTCAGTTCTACATCCCTCCCTTTACAGTAGCCAGTAGAGTTCATTCTTGTTCGGGTGAGGGATTAATGGATATACAATTCTGTTTTTCAACAGTGTAGCTGCATCTTTTAGGTATTTAGATACTAATTATTATATAAATTTTATTAATATTTATGAAACACAAATTATACAAATATATTGCATATGTTTAAACACCAGCCAGCCAGCCAGCCAGTCCGGCAGCAAAGTCTTGCGGCTTTTTTTTTTTTTTTTAAATTGGTTGGAAACAGAAGTGCTGAGGTACTAACAGGCCAACTTCTGTTCTTACCCCTGCCATCAGAGTGGTTCCAAAGAGTGTTTATCAATATGGTGATAGGTGCTTTGTATATATAAATATATATGTATATATTGTATATCCAACATATTGCATATGTTTCTATATAAATGAAAGCTTAAATAGAAATCTAAGGTAATAATTTAATAGATATGTTGGGTTATTTTTTTTCCAGATAGCCAGACTAAGATGTCTCTTCTAAAATAGCTTTCCACTTTTTATACTTTAGAGAGAGCATCTGATATTTTGAGTGCAAGTTTACATATTTTGGAAGGTTATGTTCAGGATGCAATGCTGAACAATTACTATTACTATTGACCAAGCCTTCAGGAATGACCTCTGCAAGAAGGTATATGCTTTCTCCTTTCTTCATCTGATGCCTTCCGGAAATAGATGACAATATGAAGAAGGAAGGAAGGAAAGAATACACAAGCTTAATAAATGCAGAATGCTTTGCATTAGGTTTACATAGTGAAGATGACAACAATTAGATTAACAACTTTCCACACAAAAACTCTATTTAAAATTTTGATCCATGTTTTCTTATTTGGTATCACCATTAGTAGTTTGCATAAAATGTATTTTCTTTTAATAGCCTTGTTCCTAGCAAAATATACATTTTTAAGGAAAATGGTATAGGTAATATTTTTATTCTTATTGCTTTAATCTTCTTTCTTATTTACTAACGGGCCTGTTTTATTTCCAATACTTTTTTTTTTTTCCCCCTTTTTGGTGTTATAAATGCCCGTTTCAAGCCTATGACCCCCTTAACATTAATTAGTTAATATCTAAGTGCTCTAGAGAAAGAAATAACTAAATAATTACTAATTATTTGTAATTTTCTGCTCTTGATGGGTTCCACAAACTTTCTTTCTTATTTTTGTTGGGCTTGTTTTTTCTTTGGTTATTTATACTTGCCAGAACAAAGGGAGACTGATACGTTAGCTAAAAGCTGTGCAAAACACCCTTGTCTTAGAACTGTTTATATGTAACTAATGGGCAAGAGTTTCAAGTAAGTAAGACACTACAGCTCTGTTGACAGCTGGATACAGTTTTTTTTTTTTTTACCCCATTTTTTTAGTGTACAAACAGTGACACACTATATAATGTATAGAGACTAAGAACTCACATCTGACTCTGCATATGCCAGCATCATTCTGGAAGTGCTGGGAGGCTTAGTGCAGGTCTTCAAGCAATCTTCATATTAACCAGCTCTGATACTTTACTACAGAAATACCTGTCAGGTCCTTTCTCACATAAAACTGTGATTGTGAGAGCAAATTAAGAAGCTCAGAGTGCTTCAAATGGTACATTTTATCATGAAAACCACACTGCTAACTTCAAGGCTTTTGAATGTATGGTTGCACAGTTCATACAGGTCCAGAAGGTCCGGGCTTCTTCTTTCCTTCTTAATCCACTCAGTAGATGGGGCAGATTGTAGGAATTAGTTTTGCTCAGCTATGTCAAATCCTGCCTTGATTGAAAAGAATCTGAATGAATCAGGAGACAGAAAGCAGAAGAAAGAGAGATTTAAAGAGGGCACAGAGGACAAGGATTATTCTAAAGTCTGTAACAAAGCAAACAAACAAGGTAACAAACAAACAAAACCATTTTTCATACTGTATATACACTTTCCCAAATTTTGTATCTAGTATCATATACTTTTAAACTTGCTGTGCATAATATCTTCTCCTTTAGCTGTGGTAATTTTGATCATTTTTTTCATATTTATGGGTTTCCCTGATGATAAGATTTAAATGGTTAAGCAAATGACAAGGATTTAAAAGTTTTCAGTATGCTTGAAAAATCATATAATAACCTCACACACACAGTTAAAGCTATAAACCCAACTTTTTGATAAAAAAACTTGCTTGAGAATCAATGCTTTTACAAAGTCCTTAAAATCACTTTGCTCCTTTTACCCAAGAGAATGATGAATGAAAAGTCCCTTTGAATTCTGCTGTTTTGTATTCTGTATCACCAATCAGCACATGGAGGCAATCTAAATTAGCTATTCATGAACAGCTATTCCAGAATAACTATTCCTGAACAAACACATGTGAAAACATTTCTTATTCTAGAATAACAGTACTTTATTTCTACTTGAAATAATTTGCCTGGGAATCTAAATGGGAACAAAACACAGACCTTGCTAAAACAAGGTCTATGTCTTGGACTATTTGAAAATTGTTATGAGCTTACAACTTAATGGAAAACATCTTTAAACATAAACATGTTAATATTGCTATAGCCATAGGTGGTATATTAGCCCAATAGCAAACAGGTCCAAAGCAGTGAAAAGGTTCAAAGCAGGATGCTAGTTATACACAGATTCTACTTAATGAGTTCAAACTGTGGTCCAGAAATGGTAGTCAAAATGTGAAAGAAAGAAAAAAGGAACAATTTTCAGTCTCTAAACCAGGAGATTCAGTTTTACAAACTTTACCGGACCCTAAACCCAGTGAAGCCAATGATCCTCTATATAAGGAATGTCAAAACCATGAAACCATGTTGTTTGCTGTACAGTTCTAAATCAGAACATATTGGAAACCTACCAAAAGGCACCTTTCTTAGTCTGTCGTTTTAGTTGCAATTTTAAACAACTAAGTTGAACTAAGTCCATCATTTTTCATATAAACAAACCATATTCATTGCTAGCGGCTAACAGAAGGGCAATACTTCTTAAGTCACCCATTTCCCTCCAGTTCAATTATCTCTTTTTCTCCAGAGTATGTGGAAGAGTATCAGAATGACACTGTTGATATTATTAAGGGAAACCATTAAAATATTAGAACAAGATAAATGTAAGAATGTTTAAATATTCTAAAGTGTTAAAAATCAAAGAGGTGTCTGATTAATTAGATTTCTAAATTTCCTTTCACATTAGCTGGCTATGTGACTAATCTGTGTCCAGTTAGCAACAAGAAGTCTGTGAAACTTAGGTTTTTTTCCTTTTCCTTTTCCTTTTCCTTTTCCTTTTCCTTTTCCTTTTCCTTTTCCTTTTCCTTTTCCACTTCCTTTCCCTTTTCCTATTCCACTTCCTTTCCCTTTCCCTCTTCTTCTTTTTCTTCTTCTTGTTCTTCTTGTTCTTCTTCTTGTTCTTCTTCTTCTTCTTCTTCTTCTTCTTCTTCTTCTTCTTCTTCTTCTTCTTCTAGCATTACTTTCAGAAAACAAAACTGCTTTCATCTGCATAATTATCCCTCTAGGTAGTCAGCTATTACTTCTAACCGAGGCACCACATTATGTCTTGGTAATACAAATACTTATTTTGTTGATTCAGAGGTCCACCGATTGCTACTACCAAAGCCTATCTGTGTTAGTTCAAGAGTTGGCATCACTTCATATCAGCCTACACTTTGATTGTCATCTCAAGGAATAGCTTGAAACTTTCTAAATTTCTTGAACTATTTTTTTTTTAAATCATTTTAAAAGAGAAAAACTGCGTCTGATTGTACTGATTTGTTACCTTTTGTGTTTGACCTCTCCTGTTGTATTGTTGTTTCAAAAACATCAATAAGAGATAACAGCCACAAGGTAGAACAGCATTGGATAAATCTCTCCTTATCAAACTGAAGAAAAACAAGTAAAATAAATTACCATTTACATTCAAAAATGGATAAAGGCATTTGATATGGTCCATTCCGTTTAGAGAAAGCAGTTACTGAGAAATAAACAAGGTTTGGTTCAAAAACAGTGAAAACAAAGGCAAAAAGAGCTCCAAAACAATCTAAAACAACAGATTTAAAAACTGAATTCCATAAACTTTCATGAAGTTAGGTTACACATTTGAAGCTGACAGCATATTTAAAGAGAAATCTAAATAAAGGCTCAAGGTATTCCTCAATAGATATATTTTTTGGCTTTTCCGAAGTTTAATCTCTGACTATTTAGGGGTTTCTTCAGTAACCTCTGTGTTAGAGACAGCTTCCAAAGGAATTATTAGAATTCATCGATGGATGTAAAGAAAGAATAGAGGAATGAAAGTCATTTCATTAAATCATAGATGTTGTAATTTTCAATGAGAATGAAGTACCTCTCTCCCTCAGATCCCATCACTCAATAATACCTCTCAGACAGTCCACAGACAGAATGCAGACCGTATGCACTGTGATAGATACTTTTTGTGCCCAGAAGAAGGCCAGTGCTATTAATTTAGAGCCTATTATGCATGACAGCAATGCTGTCTGATTAAGCTCTTGGAAACTTTTTGAGAGTAGATAGAAAAAATTGTTGTTCTTCCAACTACTTCTTTTACGTGATTTTGTTGTTATTAAGATTACAAACTCTTTTTGCCCTAAGCCTTTATATAAACAGACAGGTTTCACTAAGTTTTTTTTTTTTTTTTTTTTTTTTTTTTTTTCCCATAATACACACCCTCAGCAAAGTCATTCTGAATTTCTGGTAAGCTTTTTGTGCACAGTCATGCTGGAATAATTTTCTCTTGTAGGAATGGCATCCAAGTTAGTATAGAAAAAATAAGCAATACAGAGAACAGAGCAAATCTGTTCCATGAATTGTAGCTGAATATAGTTATTTCCAGAGAGGAAAAATTTGTTTGAATAGCTGATCTTCCATTAAAAAAAAAACAAAATAAAGTAGTTGAATGACCTCAACATTGCATAAATGTTTAAAAAGTAGCTAAGACAAATCTATCCAAACCGTATTCTTTAACAAGGTTTATGGGCAAAATTAAATAATCCATCTGGATGTATCTCTAGTTCTTACTTTATCCTAACAACTCAGAATTACAAAAGCCTGTATAGTCCAGTGCATGACAGACATGATTTTCAAAGATTACAGAATGCGTACTTACTCCTTTTCAGGAAGACTATGCAGGCAGCAAAAGACAGAGGAAGCCAGAGAGAACGATTCCTTTCAGACCCACATCCAAGGATCTGAGGCACAAGTCTCTGTACAATTCCAGCAAAAAAGGAGAGGGATAACTGGATCTCTTTGGTTTATTGGTTCATGACATGCTGTAAACTCTGTGGAAGTTTTTAAGTGTTGATGAGTTGAAAAAAAACAAAAACAACAAAACAATCCCACCCAGTAATTTCACTTTATTAAAATTACTTCACTTATTCAATTGGCTTTTGTTTTTACAGTGCTTTTCTTGTCTTCTATGAAGAAAACTTAAAAGGTCACAACAGCAAAGACAAAGCCTGAACTTAGGTCCAAGTCCTGTTGTATTTCGGATTCCTAGCTATTGTTCCATTGCTAACATTTAATTTCTAGGGATAATTGGGATAAAATTTGAAAGATGTCTTATTTTAGACCAGGTCCACAAAAATTAATTAATAGCACTCCCATGGACCCATTGATATATAATTAGATCCACAATAAGCATTTTTAAAAAGTTATGCTTTTACCCTGCTGAATCTTTTTATTTCTTTTCTTCTAAAATGAAACACAACCACTCCCAAAATATCATAAAGAACATCCTATGTACAACATTAAAACAATTTTTTTTTTTTTTTTATGCATTCATATATTCATAATATACCAATGCATGGCTACAGGATAAGATTTTCAAAAATAGTAAGAAACACATTCCCATTACTTTTTCATTCCCAGTGTATGCACTTTAACATTTACAAAAGTAAAGATGATGATAATTTGGGGTTTGATTTGCTGTGTTTTGACAAGGAAATGATAAAAACTGATTTCAATTTGACTGGAAATTAACAACTTAAATATTTCCAGTAATTTATTTACTCACACATTACTCCAAAGATAACTACATAAATGGTATTGCGGGTCAATAACTAGTCAATAAAAATAACATCTCTTAGCCTGTTTGGGCTAACAAGTACACAGCATAGAGTCCTTATATAGAGATATACCCCAACCCTATGTGATCCAAGTCAATCCAAGTAAAAGAAGGATGAAGCATATCTAGTCTCCTTCCTGTCTCATTTGGAAGACTGTTACTTCAAACTTTTATGATTTTTTTAATTCAGGTCAGAGAATTTAGACTATGATTAACCTTTTACATCTTTTGTCTCATAATACCAGTGCAAGTCTTGTGACACCTGAACAAAATCTTGCTCTCGGTCCTTATAACCAGTGTTGCAACAAGTACAGACCCATTCTGAGTCAAATACTTGTGGCATTCCCTGACACTAATCTTATAGCAAAATGCCATAGTTTCTTAAACTCTGTTATTGAAAGACTATGACATTAAGTAGAAATGAGTATTAGGAGGGATACCGTGAAGAAAGAAACATTTAACTCTGCTCTCAAAGTATGAATTTTTCCAGATAACATTAATCTACAACCTTGCTTAGAAAGAAATGAACAAGTAGAGAAATTTTATTTTGGATTCTTCTGTCAGCAGCTCCCTGAAAATACAACTCGTTGGATTACAACACATCTTTATATACAAAGACACAATCTGCATTTGTGTTTTCAGTCTCTGGGCATAAACAATTGGATACTCATGAGATCTTCAAAATTTTGTGAAACTACAGGAAATGAAAAGAAAATAGAAAGTTGAAACTGAAGCTGATAGCGAATGCGGAGTTACCGGTGTTACACAGTACAGTTACGAGCAACCAAAGGGTTTTGTGCCAACAAAGTAACATTATATCTTTGAATTGATGTTATAGATGGAAGTCTTGTTATGACTAAAAAAGGAAGGTAAAGCACTTAATTTTACACATTTTATGTATTTATATGTAATTTATTAATTAATTGAGAAGACATAGGTCCATTCCTTCTTCATATTTGTAAGCAGTATAGGTAGGATATGGAAAAAGAAACAGTTTTCAAACAAGAGATTTAAAGAATTATTTAGCAAATTTATTGACTCTCTGTAAGAGTAAAGAAGGCATTTGACAGAGTGAATTGTGTTAAAGTTCATGATCAACATTAGACAGATGAAGTTATTATGTATACAACATCCTATATGTAATTGCTATATTGGAATCTCTTCCAAAATTTGTAATGCGCAAAGTGCATCCCCTCCCCTAGCCTCTATATTAATTTGAGATTCAGAAATATGTTTAGCTTTTAAGTGGAAAAAATGAATTTATGAAGTATGTTAGGGCAGGAATACGAGAAAATAAAATGATTTGACATGATAACAATATCTTTGGTTTTCTTGGAAAATAACAAAGAACATACTATATATTCCAGGAGTCATATATTCCAGACAGATGTATCCCTGTTGGCTAAATCAGAACTTTGATGCCTAAGTATGTAAGGATGATACTGATTTTTGTGGGCCACTGAATTAAGTAGCAAAAATAATACAGTATTGCTTTACTGTTATCAACAATCGTGAAGTCTTCAAAACTAAGTAAATTTCTGCAAATATTGTATGAAATACACAGGGAATCTTCTTAATAAACACTCAAAATTATTACAGAAGACAATATTTACCCCCTTGTACTACTGCTGTGAAACAGCTAAATAAATTGGAACAGGTTGCAGTTCAGTAGGTGAGGTAGACTGAAAATCCATTAGATTAATTACTGCTTATAAGTATAATTATGTTTACAGTATGCTACATTTCTAGATGTCTAATGGGCTTCAAAGAAGTGCAAGGTATAATTAAAAACTTTATCTGGGAAGGCAAATCACTAAGCTTAAAAGGAAAAATTCTTCCAGCCAAGACAGGCCATAGCAAGCTTCATTTTCCCTAATTTGTAACTCTGTTATCTAAACAAAGAGCTCACCTTCTGGAAATCATAGCATAACAGTGAAATCACAGTATGGTTTAACAGTGAAAAATATGTGTTTGAGAAAATCTATAATCCTTTACAGCTGAGAGTCTCTTAGGAGGTCTAAGCTGACGATGCTATTGTTACTTATATGTGCTGAATATCTGATTCAGCAGTTTTAGCTAACTGGAAATGCAATGATATATGGTATGTGTTATTATATAGTGAGCAGTCATGAACAGTAGATAGACATGTATAAGAGGACAAAATACAAATTTGATTAATACTAAAAGTTTATTTAAAATAGCATTAAATATAAAACAGGGCAAGAAGAGATTTTGAGTTGTCATCTAGAGAATGAGACTTACTCTGCTTTAACTCTGCTAAAAGTTCAGTATCTGAATTAGACATTCTAAGCTCCCTCTGTAATTAGCAGAATGAAATATAAACTCACAAAGCATTCTATTTCAAGAAAAAAATATCAGATAGATAATATGTATGTAACCCCCTGTCATGGCTCCTATTTATGCACAGGATGACTTTCTGATGCATTTTACATGTCTAACAAGATTAACCAAAACTCTAAAAGTCATCTTATTATACTGTTGACAAAATTCGTTGAAATAATCTTCATCAGAAGTTTGTATAAACTTTCCTTAAAAATTTCCATTTCTTCTAATTTGTATTGTGCCCTTGTGGCCAAGAAGGCCAATGGCATCCTGGGGTGCATTAGGAGGAGTGTTGCCAGCAGGCCGAGGGAGGTGATCCTGCCCCTTTACTCAGCCCTGGTGAGGCCACACCTGGAGTGTTGTGTCCTGTTCTGGGCTCCCCAGTACAAGAGGGACATGGAGCTCCTGGAGCGGGTCCAGCGGAGGACTATGAAGATGATGAGGGGACCGGAGCATCTCTCATACAAGGAGAGGCTGAGAGACCTGGGCCTGTTTAGCTGGGAGAAGAGAAGACTGATAGGGGATCTTATCAATGTGTACGAATATCTGAAGGGAGGGTGTCAGGAGGATGGGGCCAGACTCTTTTCAGTGGTGCCCAGCAACAGGACAAGAGGCAATGGATACAACCTGAAACACAGGAAGAGCTGTCTGAATGTGAGAAAACATTTTTTTACTGTAAGGGTGAAACAGGTTGCCCAGAGAGGCTGTGGAGTCTCCTTCTCTGGTGGTATTAAAAACCCACCTGGATGCGATCCTGTGCAATGTGCTCTAGGTGACCCTGCTTGGCAGGGGGGTTGGACTAGATGATCTCCAGAGGTCCCTTCAAACCTCAACCATTCTGTGATTTTGTGGTTTTGTGATGCATTTGGCTTCTTTAGATCTTTCCACTGGGAAATACCATTTCAAGATTGTGGTGTACTTAGACCCAGTCACACCGGAAGACTCCAAAATCTGTCTAAGAAATCACCTGCGTAATATTTTTAGTCTCCCATTTGCACTATTTTTTTTTTCATAATATCTATTCTAAAATACCCTTAGAAGGTGTAGTTCTCTACATATTAAATAGTGATAGACACACTTTAATGGATAAACATGGAGCTGAGCTCATTAGATCTGGATCAAGAGGTAGAGGACCTCTGTTTACAGTGACACAGGATATTATCACCTTTACTTCTACTTCAGCAGCTTCATACTTCAGATGACAGTTTCACCAGAAACACAGGGGAGTCAATATATTTTTCCAGAAAAAAATGGGTCTGGAGCCAGGAAGGCCTGACTTCCAATGATGGCATACTGTACCATAACCCACTGCAAACTGCTGTATACTGATAGTGAACAATTCAGTTTACATCTAAATTATGTGACCCAGGAACCGTTCTTATCTCTAGAAAAGAAGTGAATTAAACAAAAGGATCCTTAGTGAAAGAGCAGAAAAGGAAACATGATTTGCTCTACGTGGTGCATTGGTGGAGAAGATTGGAAAAGTTGGACTGTAGGACACATTATCAATCATACTGTTCTTGAAGTTATATGCAGCCTTGTAAGTTTGTTTAATGATCTTTGCATCTGAGAATATAACAAGATGCGCACAAGATGATCAAATATTTCCTTAGAGCTGGCTAACAGGATCTTACTGTTGTAAGTCTTGGGAAAAAAAAAAATATATATATA
>VXAA01000550.1:57485-86872 GCA_013399115.1 Anseranas semipalmata
AACCCCCCCACACACAGACATTTTCATAGTCTCCAATCCACTCCATGGAAAAAAAGTAATGGGATTAGATCACTATCAGAGTTTCTTTCATTGAGTTAAATGAGCAGACTTACTGAAAAGGACTATGCTCTTCAATACAGCAGAGCATGGAAACACTTTTGTTGGTTTTACAGTTAGATATCCTCATTGTGATCATTGTGTTTAGTCATGTCATTATCAAAACCTTTCCTTCACCTAGACTCAAAAATCCTAGTATTAACAGCTGCTTAAGACTATACAAAGAACAAGCAGGCTGAACAAATGTTCTGTCTAGAATTTTAAATTATTGGCTTCACTTTTAAATGACAGCCTCTAATTTTGGTCCACATTTCACACTACTTTTGCCACAATACCTGAGCAAGTTTATGTATTTTATGTATTCATTTTACAGTTCAGCCACTTCATAGACATGCAGTTCATCTGGTTTAGATGACCACTGCTGTACAGTGACAGTACATAATTAACCAAAATGTGTTAAAATTAGTAGGATTATTTCAAATTTATGAAAGGATTTATTAATTCATTTCTAGAAGGATAATCTATCTTTAATCTGATTAAAACAGAGCATTTAAGTAAATCAGTTATATTAGCTTTTGGCAGATCTATTGTCTATGATTTAGTTTTAGCTCATAGTTTTATCATACATACGGGATCACTGAAAATGTAATATGGCAGGAATTTTTATTGGAAGAGAACATTTATCAACATAGAAAAAAGTTACAATTGACAAGTCGATCCCAATTTTCACTTTACACACTACTTACATGACTAATTTTACGTATATAGATAGATATAAGAAGTCATAACATACTCTTTCATACTAATTTCTGATTAAACTAATAATTTTTAATCACAAACTAAAGGACATTCTTTAATAATATTTTTTGTAGATTATTTTAAAATTATTTTCAGTTTCTATGTAAAATTTCTCTTAGTGTTTCTGCAAGATTTTTTTTATTTTTATTTTTATTTTTATTTTTATTTTTATTTTTATTTTTTAAGACTTTTAAGAAGGGATTTAGATTTGACTGAGCCTCTCTTAGTGGTCTTAATGAGTGCTGACAATATAAAAAATAAATATTTTAATCTTTATAGAACTTCTTCCTCATCTATCTACACGGACTTTGCATTTTTGTACAAATTGCATTTCCTACACTCTCATGGCTCTCTTTTCATCCTAGTTCCTGAAAAGTGACAGTTTCAAATAAATTTTACTAGGTATTAATATAACTAAAAAATGGAACATCTGTGGTTCAACTTCTACTGGTTTATGGTTTTCTGTCTTAGCTACCAGGAAATCTTAGATATCATGTTACCAAGAAAATAATGGCAAATTATCAGAAACAGGGAAAAGCAGTTAAAGTGGTATTGGAAGCTGGAGGGAATGACTTCAGAGTGATGATGAATAGAGATAAAAATAAAACTGTTTAGCTAAACGGTAACTAAGCAGAATGAGAGAGTGACAGCGAGACAGAGGGGAAGAGAAAAGGCATTATTTTATATGGAAAACAGGTCATCCTAGAAGTAATGAGCTGCGATTAACAAATGGAAAGTTTAGACTGAATTTTGGTAGATATCCTGACAGGGAGATGTATTAGGATATGGAATAGTCTCCTACAGGTAGTGGTAGCAGATTCATCATCTGATGTTTTCTACACTACAGAGGACAAAGCGCAGGAAAAAAAAATGTAGTTGGAGAAAATCCTGCCTTAACAAAGAGATGAAATGAATAATCTAATACGCCTTTTCCATCTAACTTGTTGCTATGAAACTGCCAGAAAAGACTAAGTTTAATCTTCTCAGTGTCTTTTATTCTTTTATACATAAATTATCTTAATCTTTTCTGTGCATTTTCTGCCTCTTCTGTCTCTTTTAACACAGATTTAGAAGGGGTATTTAAAAATTTTAATTCTATTTTCTCTTCTTCAACTGCTGATTTTAGTTCTCATTTGAACGTGAAAATGAATGGTGGTTATCTGGGTATTAGAACTGAGCAGGATTTTTTCATTTAAATGTTCTCTCTTGGAATTTCCAGGATTTTCACTAATCTTTTGTGAAATTTTAGACTACAGTTCCAATTCAGAAAAAAAAAAAAAAAGTATTAAAATTGATCTGTAAATATTAGTCACTTTTTGAACATTTTATTTAGAAATTATGGTCAAAAAATGGCTCAGGCAAGCATTTGAAAAATATCCAAGAGTGATACTGCTTAAGGAAATATAAGTGTCCCTGAAATCCTTCAGGCAGTACATTTTATTATCCTCTTACTGTTCTTGATTTTGTTTACATTTATATGTTCTGTTTCCTTTCAGCGAAGGGCTGAAAGGCCCGTCCATGGCTATGGATGCTTTATTTTCAATGGATAATATATAGATATGTTGCAGTGAAGTTACCAAGCTGGCGTACCATCTTTTCTTTGACATAGTCCTCAGAGAGCCCAAAGAGTCATAATTTTGTCACCCATGTCAAAATGGAAAACTGCAAGGAGATGAAAAAGTGGTTGTTGTACTGTGCCAGATACACAAGTGGAATTAACAGTGCAATTCATGAAAAAAAAAAGAAGAAAAAAAAAAAAAAGAAAAAGCATGGTTTAATTTGCTGCTTTTGATTACTTAATTTTATGAAAAAAGGGCTACCAAGATGGTGAAGGGCCTAGAGGGGAAGATGTATGAGGAATGGCTGAGGTCACTTGGTTTGTTCAACCTGGAAAAGAGAAGGCTGAGGGGAGACCTCACTGCAGTCTACAGCTTCCTCATGAGGGGGAGTGGAGGGGCAGGCACCGATCTATTCTCTTTAGTGGGCAGCGATAGGACCTGAGGGAATGGAGTCAAGCTGCGACAGGGGAGGTTCAGGCTGGATATCAGGAAGACGTTCTTCACCGAGAGGGTTGTCATGCAGTGGAACAGGCTCCCCAGGGACGTAGTCACAGCACCAAACCTATCGGAGTTCAAGAAGAGTTTGGACTATGCTCTTAGTCATATGGTCTGAATTTTGGGCAGACCTGTGTAGTGCTAGGAGTTGGATGATCCTTATGGGTCCCTTCCAACTTGAGATATTCTATGATTCTATGATTCTAGTTGGTCTTGGAGGTCAGAAATGCAGGTGGGCTTGGAAGGTTTTGCTGCTGCTCACTTATTGAGCCTGATATAAACAAAAGGCATAATTCATGCAGCAATTAATGGTTGTTAAATATGTGATACTCTGATTTATTGTCACATAGACAGTATTCTTTTATTTACACAAATTTTGAAAGACTGACTTTAGTTCAAAAATGGAAAACTTACTTTTGTCTTCCTTTAAACAGCAGTAATAAGAATAGTTGAAAGTTGTTTTTCCCTTATCTTAAAGTAGATTCGCAGTTTATCATTTTAGTACATGCCATTGTTTAATAGCTAAGAGAGCCAAACAAAATCTGAATTTACTTAAGAGTTGTATCTTGACTCTTTCAGCATATTTTGAATAGCTAACAACTTGCTCAAAATATTGTGTCTAACATGCTATGTAAATCATTTATCTCTGGCAAGAGTTACTTTTTTTTGCCTACCAAAAAAACTGAAAGTTGTGAGTTTGATGAGATATTTTTATAACTTACTTTTCTGTTGTAATTAAGTAACAAAATTCTAAAACTCTTTGAGAACTTAGGTGATGTCAAATCATGTATCTTAAAATACACTCCAAGCATGATTGCTACCTACAGTTAAATTCTCTTCTCCCCTAAAATGAAATTACTACCATATTGACACTTTGCAACAAAATGGCTCATGCATGACTATTCACTAGTCTGTTCCTAAACAGTATCTGGAAAGCATGAGTTGTGGTGAAACAAAACTTACAAAGTTGCCAGGGAATGTGTTTTACTACTTTCCACTATGCAGATATTCAAGGTGTCCTACATTTCTGTGTATCCAGCTTGAGATACCTTGGCTGGTAGTCGGATTTTGAAAATGCTAAGCAGTGGAGCATTCACCTCTTTAGGATTATCCTGAGGATATTTCAGATTGGTCATTCAAAACTATCTATTCTCTAAAAGCTGTTTTATTTTTAATCTTATGGGATTTAACACATATCTAAGTTTTCTCTTGCAGAAAATCATTTGGTGTATTTTGTAAAATAGAAATAAATAAATAAATAAATAATAATAAAAAAAAAAAACAGAGAAAAAGGGAGGTTTTAAACGAAGACAAGCATCAGAGAAAAAAACTCAAAACAATGTCTGGTATAATAATACTTGATACTCGATTACTCTGGAATTCTAAGAGATCTGCTATTTCATTGCTATCTACACACATGCATAAGTAGCTACCCTGATTAATGTTAGCACATGAATATGAAAAGAAATAATGATGATTTGTAACTTGTTATAAAGGCCTGCCATAGAAACTTGCTAAAAATATATGAAAATTGCTGGTTCTTTAAATAAGGATGGCACTTTAAAATGATAGCCTAATCATTATTAATTCTTTTAATATTTTCTGTAATATCATTAATCCAAAAGAGTTCTTTTGGAATTAGTGAAGATGTCATACAAATTTCTAACATTAATTCAACATTAATTACCCAGACCATTTTGTGACAAATAAACTTAAGAATGCAGTATTGTGTTTCATGTTTCAGTGCACATCTTGATTATAAATAATGGGAAATATCTTGTTTCTTTTGTAAGCAATAAGAAAATTAGTAGGAAGCTATATAGGAGTACTACAGCTCTAGGCTACAGAAAGTCTGAGTCATGTCCTCTTTATTGATAAAACGTTCAAAATGGTGTTGTGAGAGCCATCTCCAAGTGTGTTATTGATAACTGTATATCTGTTGTCCAAACACTCCATTCCTGCTTTAACTAGGCACAAACACAGTACAGGAAGGTTGTAAAAGTTCTGGCAGCCTTTCTTGAATAATGATAGATAAAAAGATTGCTTCAGGAATACAGATTTGACTTCCCAGTTGTTGTTATCTTGCTATAACATGTGTGTGACTGACCTGAAGTTCTTTTTGAACAAAATAGGCACAGACCATCTCTTCTGGGATTCTGAGAGAAGTCTTATATCAGCTTTCTACTTTGGGGTGGCTTTCATCCACAGAGACTTTATCAAACTTCCAAATTCATGATGTTTTCATGTAGAAAAAGGCTGGACATTGTAAGAGATGCAACTTCACCGTACTCACCTCATTCACAAGAGGATTCACACTCATAATTCACAAGTGTATCTTACATGGAAAGAAGGGCAAAGAAAAGCAGCTAAGATTGTTCAGAATTTTCTGTTGTTTTGGAAATATATCTTGAAATTCATATGATTGTGTAATGGCACTAAAAATAACAAAATCCCATTTAAAAATTAATAAATATTTTTTATAGAACTTTTTGGGAAATATAGTGAAGATGAACAAGAAAATCACAAGTACCATCGCTTTCAGCACCACTTATTTATGTCAAAAAGCAAGAGGTTTTCCTGAATGCATTGCTTAAGTTTATAATGAATTAGCACTAAGGAAAAAGAAATAAAATCCTACTGTAAGGGACAGAATGTTTATGCCATTATTAAAAACTAAGATTGATAAACGATGTGTTGCATCTCTAGCTTCCCAATAGGAAACAGGAAATTTTTATCTTTTTTTCAAATAAAAAAATAACGGGTAGCGTAAGAGAATGACAAAAATGGTTAAAGCTAGGAAAAGAAAAGCTATATGTAATAAAATGGAGAAAAAAAAAAAAGCTATATGTAATAAAATGGAATTATGAAGAAAATGACTACTGCGTATGGATAGTGCACACCAGTGGGAAGGATTAGGTGTTTGCAAGCATTTTGTTTGGGGACAAAAAATTACTGAAATCTTCATTAAATCATATGCCTAGTAATACCAGATTTATAAGATATAAGAGTTTTTGAAGTAAAACTCTTGCATCTAATATGCTCTCTCAATGTTTTGTGTACATTATCAAAGGCAGGGAAGATTTCAGATGCAATTATCTGACTAAGCAGTGCTGATATTCCAGTTTTTGATCTGTAGTCTAATTCTATCAAGTAATAGCAAAACATTGCAGCTGCTGAGATTTTTCTAATGACACATCCCTGTATTTACCTTGTCTTGCACTTGAAGGTTGATTAGAGGTTTTAATATTTAGTTTGTTTGTTTGTTGTTTTGTTTGGTTTTGTTTTTGTGTGCTTGAATCTTATTCTTTCATATAGGATTGTTTTTGCTTACATCCAATACAATTTCAAATGGTATTGCCAGTGGAGATATACTAGTATTGTCATATTTGAAGGCATAAAAAACATTATTTCATATAATAGTAAATGTATTACAAATCTAAATAGATTATGTATTTTGTTCAGAATTTTCACTTTGGTCATTAAGGATGAAAATTACTAGTACAAAACTGTGAAGCTTTTTTTTCCTGTAGATATCAAATGCTTAATGTGACCGTTTCCACAATTATGGCTTGTTTTCACTCCTTGAAAACAGCAGAAAATAGCTGATAGCTTGCTAAATATCTACTGTTAAGTAAAGCTGTACTTACAAAGAAGAGGAATGGCTAATAAGATAGATGTATTGTCCTTGAAATTAAGACACATAAGCATAGGTGTCTAAATGTAATTGTGTACATTTGAACTAGGCATCAAATGTCCTATTTAAATCAGGGTAATCTTAGGATATAATTCTTTAAATTTAGATGCCCATTTATTTTATATTGATATTGGTATTTAAGATCATGTAGAGCATCCAATACACCTCCATGGACATGTGAGAAGAGAAGACTGAGGGTAGATCTCATCGCAGTCTACAGCTCCCTCACGAGGGGAGCGGAGGGGGAGGCGCTGGTCTCTTCTACCTGGTGACCAGCAATAGGACCTGAGGGAATGGCCTGAAGCTGCGTCAAGGGAGGTTTAGGCTAGATATCAGGAAAAGGTTCTTCACTGAGAGGGTGGTCAGGCACTGGAACAGGCTCCCCAGGGAAGTGGTCACAGCACCGAGCCTGACAGAGTTCAAGAAGCGATTGGACTATCCTCTCAGACACATGGTCTGATTTTGGGTTGCCCTTTAGGGACCTAGGAGTTGGACTCAATGATCCTTGTGGGTCCCTTCCAACTTGGGATAGTCTATGATTCTATGCCATAAAACATTAGCATGAAGCTGTGTCAAGGGAGATTCAAGCTAGATGTTAGGAAAAGGTTCTTCACTGAGAGGATGGTCAGACACTGGAACAGGCTCCGCAGGGAAGTGGTCACAGCACTAAACCTGTCAGAGTTCAAGAAGTGTTTGGACAAAGCTCTCAGACATACGGTCTGATTTTCTGGGTTGTCCCGTGTGGGAGTCAGGAGTTGAACTCGATGATCCTTGTGGGTCTCTTCCAACTCAGGATATTCTGATTCCATGAATCTATGAAAACAAGACTTACTTTATGATCAGGCAGCTGAAGACCAGTAGGGTAACACCTAGAAATACCACTAAAAAGGTAAGTTTGCTCCAGCCAATCCCAGCCATGATCAACAGTTTCAATGTAACCTGGAAAGTAATTTAGCTTGCCCTATAGTAGACATTGAGCACCCAAGTCAGTTGCTCACATACAAGCATCTAGAGTAATTTGAAATGCCGTAGGATATATCAGAAGTCTTGATGGAGTTGGACATACAACATATGGGATATCCAGGCTTTTCTGGAGTGACAAATTGAAGACAGGCAGAACACTAAGGCATCTCAAATGACACTAGACATGGGTGTGTATGTGGACAAAAGAATCAACTTCCTGCTGTCTGGTCAGCTGAATCGTTTTCTATGCTTTTTGAACTGCTTCTGGCAAGGCACTCAGTTAAGTTGGCTAAATAAGTTTAGAGCCATCTGACATAACTTCTGTCATCTAACCTCCAGGCATGTGAAGCTACTTCAGGTATATACATGGTTTATTTCCTTTAACAACAGTAATGTGAGATGTATCAGTTTATCAACTGCTTAGTCTCAACTATAAACCTTCATTAAACTCTTTCAAATCTTTTTTTTCTTTTTTTCTTTTTTTTTTTNCCTTTCACATTCCCTCTAAATGCACTGCCTCTTATACAGACCACAATTTTCTTTTCAGATGTATTTAGAGAAGGTATAAAATGTTCATTTGGAAAGAAATAGAAAAATAGTGGAAACGGACTTATCCAACATGTTAAAAATAAATCTTTCTTTTTTTTCCTTTTTTTTTTTTTAGAACAGTACATGCAACCTCTTTCAAGGATAGAAAGGGCAAAGAAGACAGAAAACAGTCTTTGACATCATCTAAGACAGTGTGCGCTGGTAAACTCTTAGGACCTTTTTGAGTCTAGATCTGCTATCCTTAGGAAGTCCAATAAACATAAATCATATGTGGTTTTGCTGGATTTTTTTTTTTTTTTGAATCCCTTTTAAGACCGGGTATAGAATTTGAATATGTTTCTGGAACTACAATCATGCAGCATTTTATCTGAAAATATTGAAGGTGTTTCTTAGATAACAATGGCTCATTGGTATTCCCAATCAACTTGCACAGCCACCTATTTGAGAAGTACTAGTGACAGGAGTGACTTTTGAGAATTTTATGGCTGCTTACCTCTAATTGCTGAATTAATAGAATTGCTTTTCCTCTGCTCTCAGCATAGAAGCAACTGTGGCTCTCAGAATACTTGGAAACCTAGTTTACTGAAGCTTGTTTAGGGAGCTGAGATATTCCCAGAGGATGTATAAATCACAGATTTGGTAAAACAGAGCTGAGATCCTGCAACTGGAAACTGGATATCCTATTATTTACTTTTTCACAGAGTAAAAGTCAGAGAGTGTTAAGACTGCCTTTTAAATTAGAAGTTAAGAAGCTGACTGAGCCAACAGCCAGAAATGAGGGGAGCTATTTGGCCATGGCAGTCTAGAAGCTTTGGAGTTCCAAATCTAAAAACATTTAGATAATGGGAAATTCCACTGCTATACATCATGGCAGTCAAACACTTAAGCAAATGAACTTCTAAGAAAGCAATTTTGTAAGCCTCTTCAGAAACCTTTGAAAATGCAAAATATTTAATAAATAACAATTTAATTGAATGAAAAGCCCCCAAAACCTGGTAAGTACATCCCATTAATATCATTCTATTAAAATATGTTTGGAGAAGTCATCTGTAAATATTTCCTGTTTTATATTTGGCTTATATCATGCTAACCTGTGATTTTACTAGGAAGAAGAGTGTGCCTTGTTACAATATTTTTAATTTAAATACACTAATGTGTACTATCTTTTCTTACATTTTTGAAATACTTTTATACATAATTTTAAATACAAGGGTTGAAAAAGTTTTTTGTACCATCGATCAGTAAAAAGAACAGATCTTTTTCCAGACAACATTCACCTTTATCTGTCTCAAAATCTAGAGCAAGAATGTTTGGTTAAATACTTTGCTGGGAAGAACAGCATTCTGGTAGTGAAAAAGTATGCATGAAATAGCATAAAATAAATGCAAAGCTATCCTGATGTTATAATTTTCTTCATGTACCATTGTGTTTTGAAGATATTTAAATACAGTTTTAGAAAAGACAAAAACTGACATGACCATGTCATTGTATCCTATGATGTCAGTATATTCTTTGGTGAACTCACTTATTAACAGTGAAAATTATGTTGTCAGTCATTTTGCACTAGGAGATACTGAACTATTTCATGTTAATCCAATCCATTTCATATGGAATCTTCAAGCTTATGAAAAGCAATGAGAAGAGCTCTGATATTTGGTCTATAAAGATAATCTAAATTTTTAAAGACAAATTCCTTGAAAATGATGTATTAAGATCTTCTTCAAAAGCAATTTTTAATTATAGACTTTTGGAATCAATAGCTGAGATTTTCCTTTTGTTACTAGAGTTTTTAGGTTCCATTAGTTTATATAATAGCATGGCCTATCCATAAGGAAAACAACAAATGAAAACAAAACAAATACCAAACCAAAACAAGAACAAGAGAGACTTAGGTTGTTGTACAATACCTATTTCAAAGGGTTAAGTATACTCACATTTCTGCCTCTCTTGTTCTGCTGAAGAACATTGAAGCTCAGACTAAGTCAACTCCTGAATAAATTTCTGCACCATACAACTATTGTAGTTTCCTCGCTTGATTACTGACACAGAAATCAAAGTAAATAGCTATGAAACAATTATATGAACAAAAGAAATCCCTCTCAGATTTCCTGTCTCAAGTTAGAAGGTAAATAAAATTGCATAATGATTCATGTTATTGGTATATTTGCACAATTCTAGTTTGTAGATTTTAACCAAATGCTGATAAACTGAGGGCAAAGATATAATGCTTTTAAGTATGTCATCAGGACAGATGTTATTTTTCTAATGGAAAACAATTAAAAGTACCAAGACATCAAAAATTCTCAGTGCCAAGGTAACATACTGCCCAAATATTTAATCAGCGTCAAGCAGTGTCAGGCAGATTTGAAAGGCTAAAGCAAGACATTGTAAATCAAACATAAAATTTCTTGCTACTTAGGAAAGTACAATACATGCAGTACTGAATGCAAGATGACACACTTCAACCAAAGGTAAGCATTTTTTTCTTCAGAGGTGTCAGAACAGGAAAATGTTTTTTGAAAATAAATTCTTCCCAATTCTAAGTTACTTATTAACTCTACAGAGTTATAAAATTACAGAATATCTTCCCTAAGAACAAGTCTGATTGTAGTTTTTGTGGATGCATCAGTTTCTTCTTGATAGGAAGAGGAATATATAACCCAGCTGGAGAGCAAGCTTTGGTAAGACTGAAGTAGAGGATAGGTAAGATTGTTTCAGAGAACAGTTTTGTAAGTACGCTGTTGACATAAACTGATCAGTTTAAAGACCAGTTGGTGCTATGAATAATAACATCTATTTATTCTTGAAAATAGGAAGATGCCCTTTTCATGCTAGAGATGAGTTCCACATAAGGAAAGAATTTCTTTTATAGATTCTCTTCTTTATAGAAAGAATTATCTTTTCCTGAAGTTTTCCTCCTATCATCAGAGCTTTGAAGAAAAGGGATAAAGATTTCACCCTAACTACTGTTAAGAAGAGATATTTTCTAGCACATTTTCTGCAATGGAAGATACAAGTGAGTTAGCTGTCTAGTCTTTTGCCAGTGCAGGATGTCTTTCCTCTCCCCTGCTCCTAATAATGTTTTGATCCTATGTGCTGACTTGTTGTTCACAGTAAATTTCAGTTGCAGGTTGTAGCAGAATACAATGTTTTTTTACATTCTTGTGGAGCATGAATTAATACTTGTTATTGTTAAAAAAAAATACTGTGAGATCTGAAACACTTGTTTATAGTTTTAGTGACCTGGCATGCCCTGCTTTTCAGAAGGATGAAATTACTTGTATAGTTTATTTTCCAGTGCTTTAATAGGTAATAAAAGATAAATTCTGCAACCTTTAGATGATCTTTCACAGCAGAGTTTTCATTATCCATACAATCTGTCCCATTTAATAAAGCACATAGTATCACAAGATTTGCTCATTGCATGACAGGAAATGTGTGCTAACTTAGACAATGCATTTATAAAATTTTAAAAGCTCATTTATTTACTCTGTTGTTGTAAGTAAGGGACACTATGCTAAAATAAGGAATTCAGACGTTGTTTTTACCTTTGAAGGTAATAACTATGTGTGTACATCTATTAGGTATATAAGGATGGTAGAACCATCCTTAGTTCTGAATACCCTAAAATTCTTCCTTTCATTACAAGTGTGTCTTTTTTTTCCCCCCATTAGTAATCTTGATGTAAACTTCTCTGAGGACAAGGCATTCATTTCTACTACTCCATTAGCCTAATTTCTAAAGCAATCTCTACCAAATCTCTAGTTACAAGCATCATATTCTGAATTAAAGCCTCTTTTAAATATGTAGTTATTCAGTCATCCATTTAAGGAAGTGCAATTGCATACATTATTGAGTTATAATTTGAAATCTCTTTTTAATGATTAAAAAAATTGTTGAACATATGTACTTTGTATGTGTTGTGGTTTAACCTAGCAGGCAGCTAAGCACCACACAGCCGTTTGCTCATTCCCCCCCAGTGGGATGGGGGAGAGAATCAAAAAACAGGTAAAACCTGTGGGGTGAGATAAAGGCAGCTTAATAGGACAGAAAAGGAAGAGAATAATGATAATAATAGTGATAAAAGAATATACAAAACAAGTGATGCACAATGCAATTTCTCACCACCTGCTGAGAGATGCCCAGCCAGACCCCGAGCAACAGAAACCCCCCAGCCGACTCCCCCCAGCTTTATGTTTGAGCTTGACACCATATGGTATGAAATATCCCTTTGGCCCGTTTGGGTCAGCTGTCCTGGTTCTGTCCCCTCCCAGCTTCTCGTTCACCCCCAGCCTTCTCACTGGCAGGGCAGCATGAGAAGCTGAAAAATGCTGGACTTAGTGTAAGCACTGCTCTGCATCAACTAAAACATTGGTGTGTTATCAACGTTATTCTCATCCTAAATCCAGAACACAACACCATACCAACTACTTTGAAGAAAATTAACTCTATCCCAGCTGAAACCAGGACAGTATGGTATGCTGTGATAACTTAATTGAATAGGCTACATAATTTGTGCAGTAATATACGGTGTGAAACAAAAGTGTCAGAGTAAAATATTTTCTTTAAATGATGGGCAGTTAACTCTATCAAAATAAGTTATGCTTAGAAGCATAAAGGGAAAGATTACCAAAAAGCAAATCACATTGCCTTTCTCTGCATATAACAAAATAGTTTGCATGCAGATGGGAATATATATTCCCTAAAGTACCAAAGATACTGAAACTACACAGAGAAACATCAAAGACATTAGAAGTAATTTTTTATTGCTATATAGAAACTGAAGGAAAGAGTAATAGTCAAGTCTTCTAACACCACCTTCATCTTTCAAATAATAAATAACCAATTCTTTTCTTCTGAGAAGCACACTCCAGAGAGATGAAGGCTTAAATAAAATATCTTTCCTGCTGACCTGCTAACAGAAGGTTTTCTTTTTTTTTTTTTCTTTTGTATAAAAAACAACCCCCCAGAAAAGAATGTGCATGTATTTTCTTTCTAATGCATTATTTAAATTTTAATATTAGAGACAGTTACTAAGCTATAAAGTAGAATTAAGAGCAGTATTATCAATAATAAGACAAAATAATTTGATGGGTTGATGCCCTGGTTTCAGCTGGGATAGAGTTAATTTTCTTCAAAGTAGTTGGTATGGTGTTGTGTTCTGGATTTAGGATGAGAATAACGTTGATAACACACCAATGTTTTAGTTGATGCAGAGCAGTGCTTACACTAAGTCCAGCATTTTTCAGCTTCTCATGCTGCCCTGCCAGTGAGAAGGCTGGGGGTGAACGAGAAGCTGGGAGGGGACAGAACCAGGACAGCTGACCCAAACGGGCCAAAGGGATATTTCATACCATATGGTGTCAAGCTCAAACATAAAGCTGGGGGGAGTCGGCTGGGGGGTTTCTGTTGCTCGGGGTCTGGCTGGGCATCTCTCAGCAGGCGGCGAGAAATTGCATTGTGCATCACTTGTTTTGTATATTCTTTTATCACTATTATTATCATTATTCTCTTCCTTTTCTGTCCTATTAAGCTGCCTTTATCTCACCCCACAGGTTTTACCTGTTTTTTGATTCTCTCCCCCATCCCACTGGGGGGGAATGAGCAAACGGCTGTGTGGTGCTTAGCTGCCTGCCAGGTTAAACCACAACAGTTGACCATAGGGCCTAGACTTAACACTTAAAAGAAAGCAGCAACAATAACAAGTATTAATGTTAATTATCATAAAGATTTCCTTAAATGGGATCTAAGAACAACCTAGAAATTTTAATATTCATCTGATAAATATTGATTAATTTTAACTTCATGTATTGAATCTCAGAGAAACAGGAATGAATACTCTGTTGTTTGGTTGAGTATCCACTGGATAGGATTGCCATTTGGATATTTTTCATGATTATTACTAAGCATGGAGAATATGCTTTGGAGTAGATGTGATCTAAAAATCTGTTTAGTCATTTTAGGTCTTTTCTTTGACTTCAAACTGACTTTTAAAAGGACAGTATAGATAGAAAAAAGTATTTTACCACCCAAAACACAAGCATAAACAGGAGAGATTGATGGTTACTGTGAGGAAAGATAAACTTTAAACTGATTATGCTAATTAGCTTCAATTTCAGAAAAGGAAAAAAAAATCCAGCCAGAGAATCATAGGACTCAGTATGTTCTGATATGCTTATATATATGGTCTCATAGTATGGTCCTTTGGGGCATGTTTTTCAAAACAGGTACATCAGGAGCCTACCCTAAATGGCGAAAGTTTCCCTGGCATGTCTAAATTATGCAATTATCTGCTTATTACTGTAAGAATGCAGATTCAGACTTAAGCACGGCCAGAGTGCAACCTCTGCAGCATGCAGGGTCTTATGTTTATAATGCAACTACCTGGGAACAGAAGACTGAAGGCTTTTCATAGACAATCATTCTACAGTTGACAGAAACAAACCTGTACTGTTTAACACATTTTTGGGGTACAGTTTTACCTTATTCCAACTATCCTTCTCCCTGACAATGACTCAGTTGATCTAGGGGCTGTTTTCACCCAGTAATATGGATGAAGCTGTACTGGTTTGTAAGGGAAGAAATATTTATCCTAAGCTGTTCTGGACTAGAGCCTTTCTATGCCATTTACTCTTATAACCAGAGAACATTGTCTCTTTTAATTTACAAGTACAGATGTAGGCTTAGATAACCAAATACTATTCAATATTAAAGTAAGGTGGAAAGCATTTGAATTTATGGAAATTAATCTGTTCCCAGGACTTCATAATAAGATTGATAAGAAATGTGCTAAGAATAATTCAAATGAATTTAGAAATAACTGGAAGGTGTAAAATTCAAATTATTATAGTAATTTAAACTATAGTAATTCTCAGGGAAATCACATTTAGACTGAACTTCTAATTTTTTACACTTATCACATTTTATTGCTGAGGTTTTTAAGTACTTACTGTTGACTTAAACTTGTCTTTGGAAGTTAATGTAAATTTTACTTTTGTCCATCATTTTGTCAGGAACAATCTGGAACGCTCTCGACAACTCCACTTTTTAAATGCATCCTTACAAGTATTTCACAGACTCACAGAATCACAGAATGGTTGAGGTTAGAAGAGACCACTGAAGATCATCTAGTCCAACCCCCCTGCCAAGCAGGGTCACCTAGAGCATGTTGCACAGGATTGCATCCAGTTGGATTTTGAATATCTCCAGAGAAGGAGACTCCACAGCCTCTCTGGGCAACCTGTTCCGGTGCTTTGTCACCCTCACAGTAAAGAAAATTTCACCATGAGTATTTTCTTGCTGCAACTATAAAATCCTTAAAGTGGTAGATACCTTGGCTTCATAAAAGTTCTTTCTGGAGCCAGGGCCCAGAAGCAACTTCAATCAAGTTTCTGAACATATAAATCATAATTTGGACAACCGTTTTCTACCTAGAAGAATAGATTAGCAATAATCTGAAAGGCTCAACATTCACTGGTCTTAATTATCCATTAGTTCTTTCTTCAGGTTAAATATACTGCCAGTTATTTAAGCCAGCACTCCATCTTGCCTTAACCAGTTGGAAATAGAGAAAAACAAACAAACAAACAAAAAAAACTATGCTTGTTTTATCAATATATGTGTTTATGTATGTACAGATGAGGAAATAATACAAAACACATCTGCAGTGGAAATCATCTCTTAAATGTAAAAGCTCACATCTAAACTAGCAATCTGAAGTACCCTAGCCTGCAGAGAAAAACAGAAACTTTTAGAACAAAGATCTTTTAATCCTAAAGCAGTCATCTGAACTGTAATACAAATAATTGCTCTTAATATACTCATTTCTCTCCATCTGACCAGTAGGAAGGTTTGAGTTGCCTATCATATAGATGTGAACAATGCAGCCCTGTAAATCTTGAATCCTACCACTTTTGTACAAATATTTTTCAGGATATTCTTAAATTGGCTAAGGTTTCTGAAAACTAAAAAATTGTAAATATTGTATTATTTAATGCTAGAACTGTTTGCTGCTACTTAAGATGATTTTCAACACATCCATAGCTGTTCAGAGCTAGGTTAGATATGTCTACACTAATTTGTACTATGCAATGTAGGCCTACTCTGAGTGCAGAAAAAGCATACAAAGTGGTAGGCGTGCAGAGGTCATTTTTATTTTACACTACTATGGACTTAGGTAAGGCATAAGTTGAAATCCAGATGTAAGCATTGTCAAAGTAGCATAATTCTTAGGACAGATAAAAACAGAAATTTGTCATGGTCCCTATGCTTAGTATGTTAGTCTAAAGCCCTGAAAACCGAAGGCAGCCCCCACCATCATAAGATGTCATAATATGTGGTCTACAGCTATCTCTATGGGTAGGAGCAGTCACTGCTCCCAGCTCTATTCATCTTCTCAGTGGCACAAAGGAAAATTTAAATCTGAATCCTCAGTTTTTTTCTCAGATCTTACAATCACATCTCCATCTCTCCTCTTTATCTTTCTCCTTCCTTAGACAGGTATGGTCAGGTATCTTAGCCTTGAGTGCAGAAATATTCAGTTTTAACTGCAGAGCTTAAAAGGCTTGGTCAAGTTATACTGAAACAAGATGTTACTGAAGAGAGAGGTTTCATCTGTTGTGTCTTGCCATCTTTGCAGAAGTACCTAGGACTTGTGCACAGCTGACAAATAAAGTCATAGGAAGATATGTGATTTTGTATCATAGAATCAATTAGGTTGGAAAAGACCCTTAAGATCATCAAGTCCAACCAGCCACCTAACACTACAAGTCCACTGCTAAACCACGTCCCTAAGCACCACATCCACCTGTCTCTTAAATACCTCCAGGGATTTATGATCCAAATAGGATGCTGACTTGCAAAGCCTTAATCTCTTCTACCACTCACTGAAGAAGGAAAAATATATTGGCTTGGAAAAGAATGTGAAGAACGTTGCATAAATTTACACCATTCTCATTTAAGTAGCTCTAAGGAAGAATCATACCTCAGAAAGGCATAACCTAGCTCTGCTCTAGAGAGGAGCCTTTATCAAGAGACAAGAATTTGTTTGATGGTTTGTAAATTACGTTCCTTTCCCACTGTGCTTAGATCAACCCAGGCGGTGACCATGATCCACTCTTTTACTGCCCATTGGTATGGGTAAGGAAGAAAGGAAGACTTACTACTTCCCCTGGGCCACTGCACTCCATGACAAAACTTAATTACATTACTGAATTTAAAGTCATTTACAAGATTCGTTGGCCTAAACTCTAGTTTCTGATGGCTTTTTAAGATCAAGTAACTCACCAAATTTCAGGCTGCTATTTCAGTCTGTAGCTCTCCCATAAGTCCTGTGTCATATTCAGTAACTTAGTGGTGAAGTCTTATATTCCAGGCATTTTAAATGCTGCAGTCTAAAGCAGGAAAACTAGATCCTACACACTATATTTAGCAGAGTTTTCAGTCTATTTTAATTACTGACAAATTGGAAGAGGTTAAAGAGACCAAACTAAGAATGTTAAAATGTTTCATAAAAAGATATGAAGATGTCTTTTATTAGTATTTATAAATAATGAATTATTCAGAATTAGTTTCATGACAGTATTCTTAAACAGAATTTGGCAGATGGATATATTAATACACCTGGTCCAAGTATAAAAATAAATTGCTGTTGGCTTAAATCTAAACTTTTCAATTCTAAAACATTCAAATCTTATTAACTCTTAAGTTGGACAGGTTGGGTCTATTGATATAACTTTCTCAGGTAAACAGCAATTTTGATTGGCCTCTTGGACCAGCTTACATATAGCTGGTTTCTAGATTACACTTTCTAAAAAGGCATTTTCCAAGGCACTTTCTGCAAAGCTGCTCCATTTGATACATCTCAAGATGTAACCCTCAGAATGTATATATATACAGTACTGGGAAATCAGAGTAATTTCTATTTTTGGGGTCTTTTTTTCCTTGCCAAATTGTATTCTTACTATCTAGCATCTTCTGCCTGTGTCTGTCTATTACATTTGAAGCAGTAACATATGTCTTTAGGATCGACTATGATTGTATGTGAGTGACTTTGCTTTTGTAAAAGAGTCAGGAGTAGGAGGAAAAAATATTTCTAATTTTCATCAGTAGAATTGCTACACATCTTGAAAAGAATGTTTATGATGTATGTAATTCCTCATATATATGACATTCTCTCTGGGGAAAAAAAAAAAAAGTTTGATTACAGATACTCTACTTGGAAAATGAAAGGCTCTGTCTGATATATTTGTCCAGTTGACATTGTTGATTCACATTCAGAACAGGCTTTTCACTAGAATTTTGGATAAAAGAGTGGTTTCAACAACTAGAGGTTAAATGAAAATACACAGCAAAAGGCACTGAAGAATCATTTTTGCTCACTTGTTCTCCTTTTATATTCTCTCCTTATACTTCTGCTTTTATTTATTTCTTTTTTTTCCCTCATATTATGACAGTATTGCTGAATGTTGACAAGACTCCGTGTTTTGTAAACAGCTCCAGGCCATCATGGGATGGTTATAGGGACTAGAGCTGCACAGAGCTGGATTCAAAGTGCTTCAATTCTATATGGACATACCAGAAGCACCTTTGCATATTTAGTTAAGCTTTCTGAAGGATTTAATTGTCAAACTAACAACTACTGAACTTATGTAATCAAACATTTATCGAATCATATTTAAAAGGTGTTCTCAGGAGCAAACCCCAGTGTTTTTTTTTCTTGATGCAACAGAAAGTATTCAGAGAAAAGCAACAGACATTACATTAAGAATGTACCTTGTTAAGTAATAGCCTGCCTGGAACATCCATCTGCTCTTAAAAAATAGTGTGGTTTGTTGGTGATATATGGTTTTCCATATATTTTAGAAAGAAAAAAGATACATGTTGCAAATTATAGGGCATAAGATCAGAGGTCCTATTAGACTTCCCTTAGGTGGTGATGTCACTGATGATCCTCTTTCCCACTCTTTGTACTTAAATTGTAAGCCTTCTAAGGCAATGCCATACGTCTGTAAAGTCTACCACAATAACACCCTGAGTATTATTCAATGCTTCTAGCTGCTGCTGTAATAGGAAAGGTAATACCAAAAAGAACAGCAACAGGCATACTGAAAACACTGATGTCCTGTTCCCAGATAATTTGCAAGTCCCCAAAATTCTGAAACTGTTGAATAAATTTACTTCTGCAAATACTTTGCACAGCTTTAATACAACTTTAATCTTTACATGTTGACATTTTCAGAGGGGAAAACAGATAAGTAGAGATGTCATTAAAAAAAAAATCTATCAGAAAATGTACTGATGTTAACAAGCACTTTAGGAGTCTAACTAATTTGATGGAAAACAGGAGATGACTGTGAAGAGACAACAGCATGCAGTCTATTAAGTTCAGACAGATTCTTTTATTGAGCATAGAGAGCTGGTTTAAGAAACAAACTGCCAAAGCCAGCAATGGTAGTATAGAGTGAGATCAGCTCAAGAGGGAACCGAACACAATATTGGAAAAACTACAGAGAAGGTACAGACACTAACTAAATCTTTTTCCTACAGAATTCAAAGTCTTGACAAAAAAATTAACTATTTAGCTTCCAGTAGAACAAGTGTTAGGTTACCTGTACCTTGTTCAGCTCTTTGAAAATACAATAAGGTCTTGGTGTTTGTTTCTTTGTTTATTTAATGGACTTACAAAGGCAATTAAGGATGCAGAATAATGAAGTATGTTGTCTTGCTCAGATGTCTCCTATTTCTGTTTTTCTCATGCTTCCTATATGTATATATATTGTTTATGTATATTATGTATACGATAAATAATACAGTAAAATATATATCTATATTCAAAGCAAAATGGTATGACAGCTGTGAAGGGGAAAATAATTTCATAATAGATGATTATGGTAAATTGTCAGGAAAGAAGGTATAATATTTAAGGAACTTAGTCACCAAGTTTCAGGAAAGAAAATGGTTTCACTAGAAAAAAAATGTATATTCACTCATATATTCAGTCATGTCTGAAGGAAAGGACAGTTAAAATGAATGTTCTGTTTAGGTTAAAAAAAATATTTTAGCATCATTAAGTGTTTAGTTGCTACATTTTCTAAATACAGACACTTTCAAATTTAATCATAGAATATCCTGAGTTGGAAGGGTTGAGTTCAAATCCTGGCCTCCACACAGGACCGCATAAAAATTAACCATATATCTGAGAGCATTGCACAAACACTTGAACTCCAGCAGGCTTGGTGCTGTGACCACTTCCCTGGGGAACCTGTTCCAGTGCCCGACCACCCTCTCGGTGAAGAACCTTTTCCTAACATCCAGCCTGAACCTCCCCTGTCACAGCTTCATGACATTCCCTCTGGTCCTGTCTCTGTCACCAGAGAGAAGAGATCAGCGCCTGCCCCTCCACTCCCCTCGTGAGGAAGCTGCAGGCCGCGATGAGGCCACCCCTCAGCATCCTCTTCTCTAGGCTGAACATACCAAGTGACCTCAGATGCTCATACATCTTCCACTGCAGACCATTCACCATTGTGTTGTGCTTTGGATAACTCTCTAATAGTTTTATGTCTTTAAGTAAATTTATACTAAAAATAAAATAACATTTTTTAAAAATTAAAAAACAGAATTAAGCACTTTGATATTTTCTGCTTTTTTTTTTCCTCCTCAAGAGTATAATATAGACATGGACAACTTCAATTTGGAAAAATAGGTCAAACAATATTATTGCATGAACATGCTTCACCATATGTCTGCTATACAATGCCTGCTGTATTATCTACCTCATTTATTTTGTTTAGACATAGCACGTTTTCTTTTACCAGCTATTCTATCTCACATTTCAGGTTATGTATTATTTTCATTGACTTAAATCTTCTGCCTTGATTTTCCTCTCTCTTGACATGCAGCTGTCAATGCATTATAATACTCCTTACTGGAGAAAGACAATGCTTCTAGTGAAAGACTGAAATGAAAATACATTTTTCCAGGGGTATAAAATAGAAGAATAGAAAGGTTGTTTTATGTCCTTTCATGTTAGCTAGGGCAAAGAATGCCCTAGCATTATCCAGAATTATCCAGAATTCCTGAAAGCTTAGAAACATGGAGTGTTATTACTCTAGACGGGAGAATGTGCTTATTTTGCATTATATTTTCATTAATAACATGTTATTTTCTTTCGATGTCGGATGGTAACTTAAATTTTTGCTTTCCTTAAAGGAAGCTATTGCTTTTAAAGGAAGCTATTGTTTAAAATATGTTATTTAGTCTGTTTGATTCTATTGAAATGGGGTTACTGATGAGAATGGAGAACTCAGGTTAAAATTATGTCTTGGATATTCTTTGTCCTGAAGACAATGGAAGTGAACATGTAGTGTCCCAATGTGAAAGGTTATGAGGTAACTGTGTGACCCCTCAACATGGGACTCTTTTTAGGAATGATGTTGAGGTATGCAGTCACACAGGCCCTAGCCTGAGATTTAACTAACTGTTCAGAACATGAAAAATCATGGGACAGGACATGAGAATTTGCTGACCAAAAAAAAAAACAAACAAACAAAAAAAAAAAAAAAAACAGAGGAAGAAGCTGACAAAAGTTACAGATAGTGCTGTGATGGATGGCCAGCCAAATTTCACAGATGGTTAAGAGAATTATGTGAGAAATGGATGGACTTCACAGGCAATCAAGGTAGAGTATTGAAGAATTAACCTCTTGCAAGTTTTATTATCAAGGAAATGGGAAGTCCCATTAAATTTGTAGGACTACACACTTTATTCCCTTTGAAATTACTTTAAACAAAATCTAGAATTTCCCCCTCCTTAAGACTAAATCTAAATTTATCCCCGATTTCTGAGAAAATAGTGTTTCCAGACAAATAATTAAGCTTGCAGATTTAAAAGCACATACTAATACTCTAGTTTTCCAATTGTCTTACTTTTCCTTCTTAAAGCCAAAAAATAAAAACAAAACCAAAAATAACAACAGCAACAAAACCCCTCAAATGTTGCTATATTTGCAAAATAATAAAAAAAAATAGTGGTAATATTCCAACTTGGTAATCCTATGAACACTAAATCATTCATTTCTTTAGAATAGCCAGCCATTCTTGCATATTACTAGCTGCAGCTATAGCTTGGAAACAGTTATTGCGAGTACATAAAGGAATGTTTGTATTCTGTTGAGGATATTCTTAGTGGGTTATTTGAAAGCAGTATAATAGAATATTGCTTTATTGCAAATATATTTCTTTATACAAAATGTTCATGGTGTAAGAGCAGAAGGAATGTCTAAATATTTGAAAGAACCGATACAGAACATTAACAGAGAAATAAAAAATTCACAAAGAAATAACAAAATCTTGTGAGATTGAGCACATCTGAGCACACTTTACTTTTCCATAACCCACACTCGCACAAATATATTATGTAGGATTCATCTCTTCTAACTTAACTACAGCATTGAAGTCTACATTTCAGTGTATAACCCGAGGCTCTTTCCTCCGTGTCCATGTAAAGAAAAGTACTTTTAAAGGACAGTTTATTTCATTCTAAACTAAATATTTGATACAGAGTGACTCTCTGTCACCAAGTATCAAGCTTTATCAGAATGCACTATTTGGGTGGCATAGGGAGGCTTGTCCAGCATGTAGTTCTGTTAGGAACCACAGCACTGGCAAAACTTCAGGCTCCTAAGCACCTTTCCATTGTGATCAATCCTAATATCAAAGGAAAGATGTTCAAGCCCATACAGATTTGAAGAAAACCTTTCATGTTTAAGAAATTAATGTGTTTTATTCAAGCTGCTTTCCAGAAATTGTTTACCCCAGTCTAGTCTCAACTTGTACAGAACACTTTTGAGAAAACTTTTTTTTTATGGTATTTTTGTACTCGCATCTACTAAGATGGCTATTCAGTGGCTTTCTTACATGATCTCCCACTCTGGCCTGTCTTGCTTCCATTATTCACTTTCACATTCGAACATATTTTTATGAAGAGAAAACATTTGGTATTTCAGAAGCAGGCTGAATGGAGTTTGCTTATGAAATGGAGGTATCTAAAAGAGGCCTAACTGTAATCTAAATAGGAATCCATTCACTGTACACATTACAAGAAAAACACAAGGGCTAGAGCCAACTTTAGGAAAATGCCATTCAAAGAGAACAGTAAAGATTTTTTAATTTCAGTTTATTTTCATCTGTAGTCTTCCAGGTAAATCAGTGAATTTTATTACTCTACGTTCACAGAGGTTTAAGAATAGAATGGACTTCTAATTGGAGGTGTATTGTTTTTGTTTTTGTTTTTGTTTTTGTTTTTGTTTTTAAACACCCACCCACCAAGAAACAGAAAGTCTTGAAAAAGAAAGGAGAGTCTCAAAAGTCTTTCTTCCTAGGAAAATTCATCATTGGCCTCATTTTAGTAGGATAACAAAGGTAGTATTCTGGATAAGTTGTCTTTCAAGTAATCATAGAATGGTTTGCCCAATTTTCCTTTGGTGAAGCCATGTTTGCTCCTCCCTGTCTTCCATATGCCTTAACATAGCTTCAAAGAGGATCTGTTCTATGATGTTACTGGGCACGGCTGTGAGGCTTACCAGTCTATAGTTACCAGGGTCTTCCTTACTACCCTTCTTAAAAATGGATGTGATGTTTCCCTTTTTCCAATCACTGGGGACTTCACCTGACTGCCATGACTTTTCAAATATGATGGAGAGTAGTCTGGCAACTATATCAGCCAGTTCCCTCCCCCAGGTCCCTGGAATGCATCTCATCAGACACCGCAGACTTACATATGTACAGATTCACCAGGTGTCCTCAGACATGAACTTCACTCACAGTGGGAGGAACTTTACTCCTGCAGTCCCTGCCTTGAGGTTCAGGGACTTAAGAGATGTGGGAAGAATGATTGCCAGTGAAGACCGAGGAAAAAAATTCTTGAGTACCTCAGCCTTCTCCATATCTGTTGTCACCAGTTCTCCTTTTTTATCAGAGTAGGTACATTTTCTTTAGTCTTCTTTTTCTGGCTCATGTACCTGTAGAATCTGTTCTTATTATTCGTTGCTCTAACTGTGCCTGGGTGGCATCCCTATACTTTTCCCAGGCCACATGTCCCTGCTTCCACTGCCTAAGCATTTCCTTCTTACACTTCCATTTGACCAGCAGGTCATTACTCAGCCATGCTAGTTTCCTGCCTTCCCTGTTTGACTTCTACACATGGGAATTGAGAGCTCTTGTGCTCTAAGAAAAGTGTTCTTAAAAAGCTGACATCTCCGATCAGTTCCTTTAACTCTAAGCACCATTTCCCACAGGATCTCATCCACTACTTCTTTAGACAATTGGAAGTTTACTCTTCTAAAATTCAGGGTCCTGACTTTACTCTCTGCCAGGCCCACATCCCTTAAGATCATGAACTCCACCAGGGTGTGATCACTGAAGCCCAGACTGCCTCCAGTCTTGACCTCTTTAATTAGTTCATCTGCATTGGTGAGCAACAGGTCCAGTAACACTTCTCCTCTGGTTGGACTATCTATTACCTGGACTAAGAAGTTATCCTCAATGCATTCTAGGAGTCTGCTAAATTGCTTAAAGCTTTCTGTGTTGTTTTTCTGGAAGATATCCATATGGTTGAAATCCCCCAGCAGGATGAGAGCTTGTGAGCCTTCTGCTTCTTGTAGCTGGAGCAAGAAAGCTTTGCCGTGGTTGGATGGCCTCTAGTAGACACCACCAAGGTTTCCTTTGTTGGCTCAGTCCCTAATTTTTACCTGTAAGCTCTCAACCTGTTCATGGCTATTTTTCAGAGACAGCTCTTCACAATCAATCCATTTCTTTACTTAGAGGGCATCCCCTTTATCTCTCCTTCCCTGCCTGTCTGTTCTGAACAGTCTGTAGCCATCAGTTGCAGTGCTTCAGTCACGTGATTCATCCCACCACATTTTTGGGGATAGCAATTAGGTCATAGTTTTCTAGTTGCACAGTGGTTTTCAGCTCCTGTTTGTTTCCAATGCAATGTGCACTGGTATAGAGGCACTTCAGCTGGGCTATCAGTCACATTACCTTTTTTTAGAGAAGCAAACCATAATTCCTTTGATACACTTCCCAGGTGTTTCCCCATTGCTTCATAAAGTATTGGCAGCCCTTGACTCTATCACTCAGAATTCTAGCCCCTTCCCCTGCTAAATAAGCTAGTTTAAAGCTCTGCTTATAAATCTAGCCAGCTTGTTACCCAGGACACTCTTGCCCCACTTGGTCAGGTGAGTCCTGTCAGCTGTCAGCTGGCCCAGTTTCTTGAAGTTCTGTCCATGATCGTGGAAGCTGAAACCCTGAGCATGGCACCAGCCACACAGCCAGGCATTCACCTGGTCAGTTTGTCTCCTTCTTGAACCTCCTTCTCTGACTGGGAGGATAGAGGAGAACACTGCCTGTGCTCCTGACCCCTTTAACATTGTTCTGAAGGACACAAAGTCTATTTCAATATTTCTTGGTCACCTTGTTGCGGCATCCTTCAACCCTGCATGGAACGCTAGGAGTGGGTGGTAGTCTGCAGGCTTTACCAGGCTTGGCAGCCTCTCTGTGACATGATGAATGTGGGTTCCCAGCAAGCAGCAAACTTCCTTACAGAGATTGTCTGGGCAACAAATGGGTGCTTTGGTGCCTCTCAGAAAGGCATTTTGAATTACTAACACCCTCCATGTTTTTCTGGTGGTACTGGTTCTAATGCAGGTGAGTGGTTGGACCAACTTTGCATGGTAGACCTTTCCTGGATCTTGCCTGTTACTCACGCTTTTCATTCTCTAGCCCCAGAGCATTGTGTCTGTTACTTCAGGGGCAAGGGGAAGATTCCTCCTCCTGCTCTGAGCAGAGATGAGGATTCAGCCTCCTTTGTCTCATGAGTTAGTCAAGTTAGTCTGCTCACGAAGCAAGCCCACCTTCCACTTGCAAAGACTTAAGGCAGGGCTGTCACTTATCCTGTGACAGTGCACAATACCACGTACCAACCTGTCACTCATATTCCTGGATACTTAGCTGCCTATTAAGCTCCTCTTGTAACATGTGTACTTGCTTGAAGAGTTCATCCAGCAGGACACATTTGCACCGATGACATGGGTGCAAAATTTGCACACCTCTGCCCTAGGGGGGCTTCCAGTTTCTGGAGTTCCATGTAATTTAGGGTCTGGGCAGCTCTTTCAGTCCTTGAGAGGTCTGTCACAGTACAGCTGGACACATAGAGAAGTTGTAGGACTTCTGTCTGGGTTTCAGCCTCAGCCCATGGACATCTTGTGTTTTCTCCCCACGCTTTTTTGTTGTTATTGTTCTACCGTATCCTTTTCTGAGGCAAGAGAGTTTTTATTATAATTGGTAGGCAAAATGTAAATGCACCTTCAAGTTATGCAGTCAGGTAATTATGATTTCTGTTTTGTTCTTTTCCTAGTTATTCATAGCATTCTAATTGTATTTTCATCCACTGTTCATCTTTAAGCTGATAAGTTCAGTTTGTTCCTTTTTTTATTTTTTATTTTTTGGAAAATGATCTGTAATGACTGCAAGATCTTTTTTAAGTGGTAACGGCTAATTTAGAACAAATAATTGTATACATGTAGTTTCTGTTGCTTTTCCTCATGCACACTTTTTTTCTGCTGCCAACACAGAATTTCATCTGCCATTTTATTGCCCAGACACTTAGCAGTGTAAGATCCTTCTGCAACTCTTTGTAGATATATCTATTTTTTATAGCACTCAGTAATTGCACATTATCAGTAAGCACCTAACTATTCATCCTCTGAATATATTGACCAGTAGAAGTCTTAGCAGAAATGACTTTGAAATTTCACTGCTAATTCTCCTACACTTGGATTCAGCGGGGGCAAGACTATACATCTAATCCTTTGTTGCTTCTTTTATGCAGTTATTAATCCATCTGTACAACTTCCCTATGTTACAGTGAAACACAGTAGGGATTTTTTCAAGAATCTTCAAGAATCTTTCCAGAAGCCTTTTGGAATTCCATGTACTGCAAACTACCTGATAAACCAAATCCATATGTTATTTGTCTCCTTTAATGAAATAGATTTAGCACTCATTACTTAGATTTGCAAAATCTTTTTTTTTTTTTTTTTTCCCCAGTATTTCACAGCTAACAGTGTTCCAAGGTGTTGATAGCGCAACCCTGCTGTTATACTATTCTAGCTGGGCACAGGATTTCAATACAAAGGAATGTGGTATTCCTTGTCAATAATTTGCTTAGTGTATTTCAATCTAAGCTTTCTTTTAACATGCAGTACTATTGCTTCACACATACAACTTATTCTGTCATTCCTAATGTACTTTGTATACTAGAATCTGAGTTACAGTGCTGCAGTGGTTATCAGACTTCCACTGAGTTTCTTCAGTGCCTAGTATGTCAATAATCTTATTTAAAATCAGGCCTTTCTGCTTGGCCATTTAATTCTTTGCATTTCGGTAATTTGTATAGAACCACTTATGTATTTGGCCCTGTTCTGGTTGCCTGTTTTGATGTGCTCTGCTTCAATTGAATCTTATTTATAGAGATTGCTCCTATCTATTACCTTCCTGAATGTTATTGACTTTTATTCTGCCAGTTTTTGTAATACTGCAGAGATTTTATTACTTCACCCTTGTGCACCTGTTGGATTTTCCTCAGTCTCTAGTTTAAAACTTCCCCATAAACTTTATTTTAGGTCTGAGTTTTATTTGCTTTAGATGGAACTCATCCTTCCCTTATAGGCTATTTCAAAGGTTTCCCCAGTTCCTAATAAATTGAAATTTTACCTCCCTAGTTGTTTGCAAATAAGGTATAAGGAACATTTCAAATAGCAGAGTGTCAGTTTACATTGCCCTTTAGGAACTTTTTCATGCATTTCGCCTTAGATTGTTCATCTGCTCAAAGTCTGCCTCCTAGAATTTACTATAATACTGTGTAGAAATCTTGTGGTGTTTGCCACCTACCTGCAATTTACATCCTTTCTGGCATCATAAGTTGAGCATACCAAATGGAGGACAACTTATTTACTTATTGTTGCATCTTTTCTGGATATCAGATGCAATTTTGATTTACAAAGAGATCTATACAAAATATGTTGCCATTTTGCAGCTGAGGAAAAAAAGAGAATTCCAACAGTTGGGTTGCCTTCACCACGAGTATCAGTGCATAAGTTAAATACATTACTGGTTGGGAAAAGAAAAAAAAAAGGGATTTAGATACTAGACTTTTACTAGTCTTCGGTTTTATTAATAGGCTGCCATTGTACTGTGAATGGGGAGGATGAAGTGATGAAACATGTTTGCTTTGCTTAGGAGAACAAATAAAATGAATGTGCATGCGGTTTTACAGTTTTCTATTTGTACACCTCTGTACAAAACTTTTAGATACGTTACAAATATTTTCAGAATGGTGGATGAATGAAAATAAAATAAATGGACAAATGTTTTTGTCAACATTTTTTTCACATTTTTATCACATGTAATACTTGAAGTATCATACTTAAAGGGCATATGCCCTTCAGAGAGGTGGCATATCTATATTGTGAGAGGTCTATCCATATTATCCATGTTCATGTTTTCAGGTTATTTGACAGTTTGGTCTTGATGTTCAGTATTTTTTCTTGAAATCTGAAGTCTTAAGGTGAGATTCAGGCCGAGAGAATAGACACCTGCATATCAATTGAATTGTCTAGTGCTAGATATCTAGTGCTATTTGACTACCCTAGGCTGTCACAGACATGATATGTCATATTAGCTATCAGAGTTGACATAGCACATACAGGAGACTCACATCCCTGAGCATCAGCTGGACACTAGATATGTCATCTGAAACCGCACTAGATGCCTATGTCCAGGGAATTCTGTCAAGTCTTTAGAACTTATATTAATTAAATTTCTGCTGACTATAATGACACTTAGACAATTAGACCAATGTTATGACTGAAAACATGCATACTCTAGAGGCAAATACCACTCTTGCAGTAACAAATATTTATAAGGCTCTCATTTTTATTTTTATTTTTTGTCATTTTATTTTTCTTTGTGTCTTTTTTTTTATTATTATTTCATCTTTTTTTATTATTATTATTTCTGCAGAGGTTATATTTATAGAGCATGATTGAACATGACTTAATGTGGACTGATTTCTGAGATAATTTGGAAAGCATTCTCATAAAATGCATTAAAATGCCAAGGGTATCTTTTGTACTATTAATAACAAGTAATTTTTGTAACTTGGGAGAGACTGAACCATGTGATTGGGATTAGGAAGGCTGTTTTTTTTTTTTT